>CAJQUW010016103.1:0-39210 GCA_907163375.1 Prostheceraeus crozeri
AGACAAAACAGCAAACGTCATCACATGGTTCACGTTGTCTCGCTTATTTCTTTAATTGAGAAACACTAAATCTTAAGCTATTATAACGACTCCAAGGACCGATTTTAACAGGGAATGCCAATTCCTATTATCAATAAAGCCAAGGACGCGAGAGAGTTTCAGTAACTAAAACCGATTATTGATGAGAGGCTAATGTTGATAATAACCAAATTGACTGCAGGAATCTGTCTGCAAATGATTGGGGGAATTGGTTAATTGATGAAATAGGAGACGAGAATGCATCCTGTAATGTCATACATCAATCGTATGATTCATGCAAACCTGATTGAATATAGAGAGTCAAATCTCCTTCCTCACGGCATTCAGTTTACCACACGCGTACCTTAGCGTTGTAAAGTGATTCATTATTTAGAGAAATGTAAGAGTACATCGCAACTCAAAATTGCATCGGGATTTCTTGCACGAAAACGAATTGTGAGATATGTATCAGCATCTGAATATTTCTTTAATCATTCAGAAATCTGGCGTATTGACCCTAAAAGTGTATTCCTCTCAGCACAAAAGCTTTCATTTTAAAAAAATATGCAGCATCTCCTACAGTCCTCTTTTTTAAAGTATATCCAACATGTCCTAGTCCTCATTTTAAGAAGCTATCCTACATATTCCATGAGGAAATTTGATATCCACTATTGAATGGAGATTATACAACAGTCCGTAGAACTTCGCGCAAGTCCTGAATATAATGACCGAAAACATTATTTACTTTCTAATTAAGCCAACTGCAACCTGCTATTTAACATTTTTGAGACTTCCCAAGACAAAGGATTACAAGAAACGTTAAGTATATGTATAATGCCTCAGATGCATTGCAACAATAGGAGCGTTGTTTCTATTTCACGATTTTTTCTGTAACTCCAAGGTTATTTGGTCTATAAGTTCAAACTTCAACCTTCGAACGCATAGGATAACTTAAATGCTACGATGTTGCAAAATGATTTTGGGATGTGCTTTGTCTCATCTCTATTGTCTCGAATATTAAATCGCCTCAAAATCACTTAGACATCATAAACACGATTTGGTCCGTTGAGAATTGTGTCACATCAGTAAATTCTGTCATTTTTACTCAAGGGAAAAGTTCCTCCGTAATCAATGAAAACTTCAGTACGTATTTAATAAGAATTTTCTTAATATCTGTACATGTACATGCGAAAGAGTATCAAACAGATATATGCATGCATCACTGCGCACACAACATCTTTTATCCAATGATAGAATTTCATTTGAAATACTGATTCCCAATCTCAACATCCTTATCGGAGTAGCGCATTAATAAATTCTGCTTTATTCCCAATTTATGTATTTATCAAAATATCTTCCCTATGGCAGTCTCGAATTCAAGTCGCTGATCGATACAACGATCTCAGAAACTCGAGAATTTTGTTGACATATCCATTGAGTCTCGCTGCTTCAGGTTCGGATAAATTCAACATTAGATAGTCAGGGTTGTTTGTTGCTCCTCGATTGAGAGGATAAGAAATATAATACTGCATGTAGTGGGGAACGTATTGAAGTATTCTTAACTGTAATGTCTACTGCATTTCATTGTAGCAGAATCGATGATGGATTTCTAAACGAGAGTTGAAAACTTTAATAAACTATTCTTTGGAATGTATTCATTGAAAGATGTAGGTATTGGTAACAATTGCATTTCTATGCTAATACAAATCATAGAGCTGCTTCTTTCATGGTTGACATCACCGCCATCACTTTTTATGATAAATTGGCGATAGGTTTTTTCCAGCAGTGGGCTGAACATTTTTGACCATGTTACACGGATTCACGTCATTTCTCACCATGCGACATTTGTAAAATGTGATTGGATTGTATTATCGTCACATCAAGTAACAAAAAGTGAGGGTAACTACAAGCCGATTAGGGAGACAATGGCTATTATGTAGTCACGTACTCATATCGTGTAAGATCAGTCACTAAATAAAGCGACAGAAGAGCTTTTGTCATGAAATTTCCAATCTGTCACAGTCAGTCACACGCGTGTTACATTATTGTATCTTAATTCTCATACTATGATGAAAGTCATCCCAGTAGCCATTTATAATAGAATGTAATGCTTGCTAATTTAAATTATTAGTTAAAGTAGTCCTAATGAGGACTGATGGCGTTCTCCAATCCGCAAGTGTACAAATGTAATGCTACTGTAGCCATTGGATTAATCAGTTCTAAAAAGAACTCAATGTAGCTTTCTCGTGGCAACGAATTAAAATTGATCAGCTTTGGCCCAATATCTGATAAAAATGGAAATCTTAAGACTTGTAATACTATTCATTCTTGCTGTTAATATACTAATACCATAGATTCCAAACACTGCCGTATACACGTTCAAAACAGACGTCTAATATACTGTACCGACTATAGATGCTGATAGTGGAAATAGAATAGGACAATGGTCACCATAGGTTAAGGAAATTAAAAATAGATATTATAAAACAACAGGAAACCGATGAATAAAAATAGGAAAAGTGGAGGTAAAATATGGAAATACAACGATGCTACTACACCGATTAGAAGTGAACTATATCTGACGCTACACAAAGTGGATTAGTGGAAAGTGGATAATGGAGGTAAACAATAGAACTACAATGACACTCTACTACACCGAAAGCAATGAAGCTATACACACTATACCTAAGACTACACATAGAAAATACTATTTCTTCACTTGAATTTGTTATCGCCAGTTTATTCATCCGTCTATAGTAATTCATGTAATTCCACATTTCTTCATTTGAATTACAATACATCGACCACTACTTCAGCTACCGATTAAGGGATATAAAACATAATGCTACATGACCTTTATACGTACAAAATTTCGTATGCCGTGCATTAATGAAAAAAGAGAAGTAGTGCATATTTGATAAATATTATTGCACGACGTTCATGTGACGCATTATTATGTCTACATTTATCAAATGATTTATCGCTAAATGGCCATAGAAATGAACTGTTTATTTGAAGTTCGCTAGAATGGAAATTGACTCAAGGTCGCGGTACATCCGAGGGAACTAAGTTGGGGCATGAAGAACCAACTAAAAGCTTCGATTTAGTCATGTGACTGATTCTAACCCAATGATATAGACGTTGGCAGGTGCATCTAAGTGAAAATGCGTGCGATTTATGTGCCGTTATTGTGCATTGCATGAAGCTTAATTTCCATTCTAGATGTTTTATTGTTGTCAATTTCTATGTAAATGGCTGTTAAAATCTGTTATCGCACTGTGGTTGTATATCATGCATTCGTTGTTCGTAAATGTTTATCTCAGGACATAGAAATAGAACAAAGACATTTTGATAAACAGCGATTAGATAGAATCCACTTTGAGATTTCTGTAATCGGCTAGCCAGCACCTTGTTCTTTGTAGGCATAGAAATCGAATTATTATCAAGGCATTTATCTACTGCTTTTGTCCAGAAAAGTTTTACAGTAGATTGATCAGTGGTTAAGCGAAAGCAAATGATTCTTTCACGCGTTTTTTAATTCTTGCGTCATTGGCTATCAAGATAATTCTCGAAGTCCGTGAAAAATTGAATAATTAACTCGTAACATATAACTTTTAAGTATCTAACATTTGTGGAGTCTCGTATAGTCGACAAAGTATAGACTGCAGGTAAAGTGTACAATACACCCATAGACGGAGAATAATCAGTGCCTCTCACATCATAAGGAAACATCGATAGTCGACATTACCGATACATCGATTGCCTAGAAAAAATATCGTGATAATGACCGTTGACCGTGAATTCAGATATCGTAGAAATACCAAGCTAAACATACTGTATAGGTAGGGCTCGTACTCACATACTATATAGACAAACGCATGGATGCTACCAATTTTGTAAAGGTTGGTCAAGAATATTCGAGTCAAATCGTTATTGCTATAATGTTGTGACATTACAACTTTTTCTTTGATTATATTTATGATCAAATTCGCTTTTTCTTTCAATTCTCTGTCAGCATACCGCAAAAATATTCGTCAGTCAAGTAGAAAAACAAGACAAAGTCGGCTAAAATAGACGACCTTGTCTGAGGCTTTGGGGTTCTCACTGAATGAATGTCTACAGTGACGTCTTTGGAATTGCACAGAAATGCGATTTGCTGGGCCTCAATAACTCAAATGATCTTATCATCAATTGCGTTATCCTCCGTTACGATAGCTAAAATCTCATATCTAAACATAACTTGCAACTACTCCGAAGTACACCAATCTGTCGCGGCACAGTGATTTAAGTGCTTGACGTAGCGATCCTATGGTCTTGAGGTCTAGCCCCGAGAGTGACAATGGGAGTTGACAGGAATGGCATCCCGGCTGAATGTATCACAGCATACCAGAGGAATCTGACTGTCCTAGCTGCCAGTGAGGAATGGCAACGTCAATGCTTCGTGCTACGAAAGATATAGCGACATAAAACTTCTTATAAGTACAAATTCACTTTCATTTCTTCAATATTTCCGTGACAAAGGAAGGCCTTCGACAAATCGATTATCCGAAAATTGATGTACAATGCATACTCAGAAATTATCCAACAATTCTATTGGTTGTCGCAACTCTGATTAAACGGAAAATTGACATAGGAGGTAGCGAGAGGCCGAATGATTCACGTAAGCGTGTGAACTTCAGAAATATATGTTTCCAGATGAGGGAAGCCCAAAAGCACCGTTGTTGGCTGTAATACTTAATGAGCGAGGCCTTTCGACCGGCCCAGCCAGTTGTCGACAGGCGGCTAAGTGACTAAGAGACTAAGTGAAATCTGATATGTGAAGCTATCTCAAATATTTTACTGACAAGCATTGTTTGCACCCAGCACAATTCATGAACGCATCAATGCATTGAAAAACATCGAAGTCTAGACTGCTGTGAATAAGGAGGAGCTCATTAATGGATGAATCGTTCTGTAATCAAAGAAATGTTATTGTCTATTTCACACACTTTTACATCACATGACTTGACTGCACAGTAAGCCACTTTGTACATTTTGGAATCATTTGGCGGTGAACCCGTTTCTGACATGCTATAAAATTGTGTTTGTGACACGTTTTCTACAGATAATATTTTCTGATAAATCATACGGAGGAGTCTCGTGATTGTTTCGCGATAGTTTTTTCTTATACTGAAGCCGCGTAGGATGCCCCATGTCCAAGAAATAAAGCACTTATTTCATGTGCTAAAGAGCAGACGAATGGCCGTGGTGCATTGGTGGAGTTGCTGACCAGCGATCGGAGAGTCGGTGGTTAAAATAATATCACCGGAGTCGGTCTGATGACTTCAAAATAACATGGATAGAGTAATACAGTTCTTTTTATCTCAATATTGCAGCAAAATAAAAAATCTCATCAAACCAGAGGCTCTTTTCCAAAGACGATTATTGCATTTTTAAATTTATTTCATATGCTAGTGATCTTCAAGGATTACATGCTCTCATCTGTATGTAGAGTGTTAATCGATTTTCGTCCTCATGATAAAGCCATTACTTCAGAGTCTCTTTCCTGTTTGTTTGCCTCATAATCGCACTATTGGATGGAAATTGATTCTAAAGAAAATATTCATCTCCATTTGTCAGGTGACACCTATAGCTTCTTTTATCCTTTACTAATAGCATCAGCATTTTAACAAATCGTTTGTCGTAAAAATGTTTGGATGCATTCTTTCGCTTCACACTGGCATGCTAAGCGCAGAGGATGTGGCAAATTACTTGATTGCATCCAGAAATGGATTAAACGTCAGTTAGAGATGGAATGCGGAACCGTGATAGCTATAAATTTCCCAAGAGGTGAATGTGCTGGATTCACCTGTGAAGTTCCTTTCAGTTTTTTTTTAATTCCAAGGAAATCGCTTATGTTTCTGAATATCTGATGAATTTCGAACACTTTGGATGTAAAGAGTTAAATTAGAGAAAAAATACAATAGATCTGTTTGCAAATTCAATAAGACAGGGCAGACTGATTGTCAGTTTTTTTCTGCGTTTTAAACAAAATAAAAAGTGCACCAACTTCAACAATCCAAATAACTCGCCCACAAAGCTTGCGTATCGCATCGCATGCAGGTTTGAGAATCAATAAAGGAGAAAAACTATAGCACTTTAGCTTTTCAGTTAGTTTGTTTGGAGACTTTTAAGCTTGCTTTATAACTTGATTTATCGGAGCAAAGCTTTGATGACAGTGTTAGAATTCCGCAAAAGTTTCAATTTGTTTTTTGTCAAATTAGTCGCCGTTTTGTGGAAAAATTTCTTGCTTAAACATTTCACGTACTAAAACGAAATAGATTAAGAGCATTTTGCATCGAAAATCAGGATATTCAGCTATTGCTTGATTGATGAATAACGTCTTTTCTATCGCTCTCTGAGCGGAAAAAATTCCTATTTTTGAAATGGTGATTAAAGTTAATCCCTATAGAGTTCGCGTGGCCGTCTAGCTTGGTTCATAATTGAATTCAGATCGTTCATGAACAGCTGTATTTCGATAGTTAAGTGAATTTGTTTCTATCAAATTGTTGACAAGTTGACTGATTTCGATAAAGATAATTACACGCCAGTTTGCATCGAAATCAATGAAGTGTTTATCCCTATTTCAGGACCTTTTACTGTCATTCGGTCAACAGGAATGTTGTTGAAGAAGGCAGCTTCTCCATACATATCCTTCCATGTCGGTTCACAAGCAGAGTGCAAGTGAATTTCTGCTATTTGTTATTCTACTTCAGGCCCACTGATATCATTTCATATTTTGTCCGGCAGCCAGAACGAGTTTCTGCAGGGATCGAGGCCAGGCCGAAAATGAGACTTTCACAGAATGATGTACAACCCATGCCTACTACGAATCGGCAGATGGGCAGATTCGCAGTAGGCATAGGGTGTACATCATTCTGTGAAAGTCTCATTTTCGGCTTCGTTCACGACAGAAGCGCGTTCTGGCTGTCAGAATAATTCTTGAAAGGCTACCAATCATACTAAGTGAATTCATTCCATGTTTTGCCGCAGTTTAGTCCAATAGAGAAAACCCTACCCATTTTTCTGCCCGTGTAGATTGACTCAGATTAAAGTTCCGGCATGAATCATGCATAAATACAGCGCTCTCGAATATCTTCTACTTTATACCGATGCTAGATAAATATAAACCTATCATCGAGAAAAGATCAGATTCCTGACCATGTATATTGAATACGTATTAATTGCTTTTGTGAACACATTAAGATTTTATCGTGTTGTGGAATGATGACAATCTGCATAGCACGAACGAGGTGAATGTAATATTGTGATCCATACCGACTAACTGGTTTTAACCAGTGATTGGAGCATTCGTGAGATTCTTACTTCAGGCAGAGTCGGTTAAATTCCAAAACGCTTCGTGGTCTCAATCTTTCATAAATGAGTTGACAGAGGTATCGGAAATTTAGTCTGATTATCAGTTTGATTCGCATTTCCAATGATCAGACGCACGTATAGCATGATAAGAACCTGAGACGTAAATTTCACGGAATTTAGTCAGATGAGCAGTGTACACGGTGATAGGGACTGCTATCTGCTTCCTATGCTCTATAGAAGTGAAAGTCTTCCAGTATGCATGGATTGTAGTGTTCAGAAATTTTGTTAGAGACACTGTAATATTTTCCGTTTAACCCTCCAGGCGGGGGGGGGTCTTATTTATGCCCCCACCATTTGTATTTTTGATCTAATTCAGAAATATGAAACGTAATGAGTTCTGAAATTTCTCAGTACTTATTTTATTGCGTATTTTTGACAATTTCCTGTAAAAATATTATTAAAAATTTGATCACAGAAACGACCTTTACATGACCTTTATTGAAAAGGACTTTCGAATTTTTTATCAATCAGTGAAATTCTCAGAAATTTTGTCTATGAATGAATTGCTATTTGCTTGGTACCACTCATTACGTATAGACTACTTATTTGACTATTAATAACTTTATGCTTATTACAGGTTTTACCAATTCAAATTTGAAAATAAGCTGGCATATACTACATACAATTAAATTGTAAGTACTTTATAGAGTAATATTAGTTTACATCTTTTTCATTACTTTTATTATTGAAGAATATATTCACATGTTATGTATTTGTTATTTTTCCTACATTAGCAATGTATTTTCTACCATGTAGGCAAGTTACATGTAAATTTTATAACGATAAATATAAATTTGTTTGTTTTTAAAATTTGTAGAAAAATTGAGTTCCCAAACACTAATAAAAGATTTTTCCTTGGTTACTTGGTTTTCTAAACAGCCTTGCAGTAGAGCAATAAGTCTGGCGTGATCACTTTCAATCGGCTCCTTCCCACTGCATCCGTTCATCACTTACAAACCGCCGAAGGCGCTATTGCGTGGAACTAATTTGACTGCATTGGAATCGGTACAGTTTCAGCATATACAGTCTGTAACCAAATTATGATCAACTTGATTTGTATTCAACAATGAAAAACAAAGCTTTTGCATCAAATATGATAAGTATGACATTAACAAAAAAGCTCTTTTTGAAAAGAGTGATAAATGTTTCAATATTTTTTAGAGTCCTCCCTGTTGATTACAAATAAAAAAAAACTATATATATATCTTTTTTATTCTTTAATAATTTAACAAAATGCGAAACATCATTTGAAATGCTATTTATCTTGAAAATTCCAAATTTAAAGCAATGCGGAACATCATCCATTGTATTCAGAGAACTTAAACAAATTTTGCGTCAAATTTTTGCGATAATCCTGATGATAAAATTTCGCTAAAAACATAAAAAATAATAAATTTTTCCTGAAAAAAAAAACGCATTTTCAAATTTGAAATGCTATTTATAGCGGAAGACAGACAAAATAAGTAAAGCAATTGGCACCACTGAAATTCAGCATGTCCGAAATGTTTATGGGCCAGCATTTCATAAAATTAGCACACTCAGTTTAGGATATCCTGTGGGGCATTAAAATGCCCCCCCCCACCGTTAATGGCTTAATCCAGATGTGACTCATGGAATCATTCATCCAGATAAACTAAGTCCACGGCCTCCTGTCTAGTGCATCCCTTACATATCCTCTACTAATCAAAGATGTCCTTGATTTGATCTACTGTTAATCTTGTGAGTATTATAACCTCATATATAATTTATGAGATGCATGTCTATATTTGCAGATACGTAACAAGCACCGTTGCATCGAGTCATCTTGATCATAAGTATTAACTTGTCTATAAACGTCAATAAAGTCTCATTAATCCGAATTTAATGAGGTCTTTTTGACTGACAATTTAAGGCATGAAGTTACATTTCTACGTTGGAGAAATGGAGCTGAGTACATGTCCGTAAATTGTGAAATGATTTGATTATGAAAATCTAAATTTTATCATGCGTTGAATTACAATTGTTAATTATGACTTGTACAGCAGTATAGAAATCCTACGGTGCTTAACAGTTTCACAAGATAATTCGGCATTGACATAGCAATCGCGTCAAGCTTTTGTAAGTCGATCAGCGCAGTGCAAGTCTTGACTCGCTCCCTTGAATTTCCCTTACAGTAAGAAGATAATGATTCATAATTAACTTTTTAGCAGCATTTTTACCGATGAAATCAATATCAAAATAAAGCCGTGCTACTGAAATGTAGGTTTGTCTAAATTTTTTCAGGACATAGATGATATAGAAGCTACCTACGTGAAATCATTAAGACCTACTCTGAATAATAGAGATGGAAACTGTAAACTCCAAACATTGGATATTGTGATCTATCTTTGATTTTTGAAAGTTTTTGTGTGATCCTGTCTCTGTGAACAGGCCGTTATACCGGTGCTACAGTACTCGCTCTCCCTCTGCTTCAGTTTCCTACCGGAGAATCTAAGCTCGGTTACATTTTCTGATCGGAAATTTTAACCATGCTCCTTGTACCCTATTTTATCTTCCTAGTCTCTTTCATTTTCCTATTGGCTTTGCTTGTTTAAAAAAAGTTAGTTAAGGTGAAACTGAATATCGTAACACCGGCATTTCAGACAAATAAGTAAAAACAGGTAAACAGACATTTCAGAAAAACACACAGGTAGAAAATCACAGCTAACGATAATCCACCTAACATCCGATCCATGTCGATATACATATACGTGTAGATAACAAAGATGGCTAAAATGTGACATCCTTGCATGTGTAGAACTGCTTCTAGCCGGCTAAAATAAATAGGGTTATAATGCAGAGGAGCATAGCTCAAAACCATCTTTGTCGACAAAGCTTGATTAGAAAGGGTATCTAGAAATAGATTAAGTAGACAAAGTAGATTTATAATCGAATGCTTTTCAACAACCTTGTTGCTGTGGATTGCACCAATTCCTAAACATATGCATGTACATTGCAGCTATCAAGCAGTATCTATCTCATAAAATAAATGTACACGAATTATCTAGAAACAATAAAACATTCACGCGTATAGCAGTCATGTTTTCTATAGAAGCGTGAAGCATATTGTTTCATGCTCTCCATGTCGGAAATAGCCCGACATTTCCTTGAAAGTTGAAATTATTTTCTCGGTAAACAATCATAAATGTTTCGTTTGATGTTGGAGTATGAACTAGCATTCTACTAACTTCTGCATGGTGCTGTGGAAAACCGAATCAGTCTTCTCCCACAGCATGATTTTGTTTTCCGATAGCATTTTATTCAGATGGGACTATGTCGCAATAATTGAGGCCTTTCGTGATGAAATCTAGAGTTTCCTCTTACTAAAATTATAAAAGTTGACTGATCCATTAGACAATTATAAGTTGCATTTGAATGTCTGGTAGAAAACTGCACTATTTTCTCATCTTCACTTCGTAGTTTCATGTAAATCTGGTTTTCATAAATTTGTTCATGACTAAAACGTGCGGATACGATCGTCATGTCTTCAGTATTTCTCTGATATTTGTCATCTATACATTATCCTTGTGAATCACTATCGGTATCACTGTGTTAACATACTGTGCAAATTTTGCTGAAGAATAACGTGACATTTTCTGAGAGCGTTATGTATGATAACTCACTATCTGTATTGTATCAGATGGCCTACTGCACAGCTGGAACAAGGCATTAAGCGATACAATCGTCTCGAATTTCGTCCACTTCTTATCGATAATTCTCTTTACTCTCTTCATGATATCTCGATCAGCACACTGACCATCTTATTTCGTCATTTCCGATCACACCATTCCTGAGCAAGTGGCTAGGATTCAGTACACCGACAAGGGCAATGGTTCCTGAATCCTGACCTAATATGGCCGCAAGGCCTTTATTTGAGAGGTCGAGAAGGGATTGTCAGTCAACTCTCGGTAGGAAATCATGAAGCAAATTATCAGAGAATTCTTCCATGTGAACCCTGACAGGCCACCATTGTGAAGGTGTTGTTTTCATCGCAATTCGTGTCCCCTATGGATATGCCATTTTCCTAGACAGCACTGAAAATTCTACCGTCATTTTTTTATGAATTTGCTTTTTCAAAGTTGATTTACACTGCTCTGTATCTGTGTGTAGCGACATCGCATTGTTATTGAACCGGAGTTGGGGCTTTTGTACCAGTGATAACAATAAAGGATTTGCAATTTGCTTAGACAAAACAATATACCCACTGACAGTTCAAACTTTGACAATTTGATATTGCTTTCGTTCGATGCCTCTGAGTTGTGAATGGCGAAGTGCAGTCATCATAGAAAGGTGGACATTATTGAGGGAGGCTACGTGCAGGACCGCGGTTATCAAGCCGGAAGTCAATTCATGCAGTGATTGTAATAGCTTCCTAATTGAATAGACAAAATAGTAATGATTTTTATCTCTGCAATTTTTCGGTAATCCCATCAGCGTAGAGGAAGGTCCATTGCCGCACATTTATGCATCCCAGTTTTTACAGACATAGCCAAAATCTTAATAACAAATATGTAAGAACGTCGATATCCTTTCTGTTCGAAATATGAAGTCAATTAACTTGGTTTACAATCGATGGTCCATTATGAGATTCACATGGAACACATGTTCATATTCAGTAGTAGCTATCTCTATGTTAATGTTCTTTTTTTATTGTCAGCCCTCGTGTATATTCAACTTCGTAGACATGATGTTACTATTGCGATGATGACTAATTCACTAGTGTTTCGGACTTGACAGTCGAATGAACTATTTGTCTCTTACGACAAATTTCTGTTCTGGAGAATTTTGTGAAAAACTGAGCTGAATCTCAGGTTTAGCCAGCCATCAATAACTTTTTCATACTTCGTCGGCTGATAGAATTTATGATCTGCAATGATGACGCTTATTCCCATCTCCCCATTCTTCAACATTCCTTGCATCTTTCTGGACAGTGATTCTGCGGCATACTGTGAAACTCTCGACATCGTATGTTTACTTAATGCCTGAAGTCTTAAAATATTTACCAATAGGTCGCTGTATCCGAGTATATCTCTCATTTCATTGACCATCACATTCTTATCAGTATTCAGGCCTATACATGAACATGTTTAGATAAGTTGAACACGTGATAGGCAATTGTGTAAACTTTATTTTCATTTTGAATTTTCAACTGTAGCTAATATAACGCTGTGCACGGAGTTGCATTTAGTAAACAATTCACACCGTTCATCGTGTCGTAAATGCAATTATAAATTTATTACTTTATTTTATGCAATTTTTTTAAAGTGGTGACATTGATCAGCGATCAGGTGCCGGGTTCAAGCTTCAGTGCGAGCAAAATATTCAATAGAGAGGAAAACAGAGCTCCGCCACGTAAACATCACAACTCCAAGGAGTTGAACAGCCAGTTCTGTCTAACCCCCAGTGCTTCAGACTGGAGTATGGGACTAAAAATAGCGCAGCCACTTGTATCAGACTTCGGTAGAAATTGCGTAGGCAATGTCAGTTGGAAGTGAGGCCAAATTTAAGTGTTGTAGATTGACTGTCTCTATGCAGTTCAACTTAGGTGCAAAATCTACGGGAGAAAACGACGTTGTGGAAGACACGTCCCAACAGATTTTCATTTAAGTATTCTTTCTATCATATATAATTATGCAGAGAAATGGGAAAGCAATTATTCTGATATGGGAAATCTTCTTTGGTCTGCTTAATCCTTCTCATTTTGTTGTGTTTTATTTTGATTTTTGACCGCAAATTTGGATTCTTGGGAACATTTTCAAACTTTTGAGTAAAACACGATTACTCTTCTCATCACTTATATACATGTACTTCTGTCGAAACATTTCGCGCGACGCGTTTTTCTGCTCTGAATTCGCAGAGAATTTGTTTCCGATAAACTGTTGGCGTCTTATAATTGTAGACGAATCTCCATTATGGAGACTTAATCATCGCTTTCCTCCATCCATGATGCAATACAGGTTGCTTTGACTCTTTGATGTATCTACTTTCTTCTGTCATGCTGAAACTCCAACAATATTCGCTTTATTATTTTCAGAATCCAATTCGTCCGAAAATGTCTCTATCTTCGTACGACCAAAGTTGTCCGACCTCACAAAAGCATTCGACACAATCCTGATCTCCAAAGAGGTGGAGAGACTACAGCTATTATTTGCCGGATGTGCGACCAGCGGTACAGCTGATTGGATGCTCTCAGATATTGCTCTCACAACTGCCCGAATGGCGGAAGCACTGAGAGACTGCATCGTAGGACCACGAAAACGAGAGTGCCTTCGCATCTGGAGCCCCATCGAAGGCGATTGGAATACAATGAAAGCTCGATTGGCGACTAAATACGAAGACGTGATCGTCCAAGAAAAACAAGAAAAGTCTGAAGTGTCGAATGGTAAGAATGTACTGAATTTAGTTTCTATTCTAGCTACCGGTTCATCTACAATCCCCGCTTTTCTCGCATGCCGGAATCACTCATGCTCGCATATTTAGTTTCGGACAAAATGATCAAAATTCACTAAATACATTACAGCAATGATCAACGCAACCACAGAATTAGATTGTTTAATCGTATCACTTTGCTAGAAGTGCAAACTGATTCAAGCAGATAGCACATGCAGGAACTTAATAAGTGGGCAAAAAGAAATTTTTAATACCTTGCAGAGATAGGAAAAACAGTCGTGCGTCGCTTGCGGATTGCTCTGAATTCCTTCAAAATGCTCCGATCGCCACGATTCCTTCAGATTCGAAGAATTCAGATCATTGCGCAAAAGTTTTCTCGATAATGTTAGGTCCTCCGATCATTTTAAAAAAAGTTAGCAGGCGCATGAAAAAAACTTCACAAACTTCTCTGTAGAACTTGACATCGTCTGTGTCTCTTTGCTGTGTGATCCGGTTGATAACAGCCACTGAAACTTGGAACAATTTGGCGTGTTTAATGTTGAACTGGCTGCTCATTGTTCGATTGCTATGGCATTATGTCAGCAGATTGTGCCATTTCATCAACGTTACATGTTCCAATGTTTCCTTTCTAGTCAAACAGAAGAAGAGACGACCTGTCTAATTCTGTGAACGCAACATCACAGGAAATAAAGTATGGCACTCATGTTATCTCACAGATTTGACGATCAGTCTCGTTGATTGTGGATATGAGCCATGTAGGTCAGGATTTTGAAATCGAGGGAGTTTGATACAAATTCGAATAAGTTATATTCTCGCTCATCTGCATGAGACGAGATACATGTTACTATAATAGGAACCAATGTATTGCTCACATTCTTATGCCAGAAATTCTATAAGTGCACGGCTGTTCCTATTTTTCATGTTATTATTGTTAACAGAACTATGCACCACTACTCAACTTGACGTCCCATGTCCCGCGTTTCCTAAGGTAGGTCCAGTCCGCCTTCTCCACTGTGCTCGGTCGTTCACTCCCCTTGCCTTCACATCGGCGCTTTTAATTGGCATCCAGGTTTTCGTCGAACGGCCGCGACTCCTTTTCCCTCCACTCGCATGCACGATGCCTCTCTATGAAGATGGCTCTCCTCACAACGCTCCACATGTCCGAACCAAATCAGCCTTATCGATCTTATCGATTTCAGCCTTGCGGATTGGAGAACGCCATCAGTCCTCATTAGGACTACTTCAATTAATAATTTAAATTAGTAAGCATTATATTCTTTTATAAATGGCTGCTGGGATGATTTCATCATCGTATGAGAATTACCACTTCTTGAATAGGGCTTATTTCCACATTTGCTCTAAACTCATCGTTGGTCTTGCAATCCAACCGTGTGTAGTCCTGCATCCACCTTGGCATCCGCATCTCAGCAGCAAGGTGCCCCTGTTCATCCGCCTTACGGGGCCCAACTCTCAGAGCCATATGAGATGAGCAGTCTAACCATTGAAGAGCACATCTTGCTCTTAGTCTTGAGGGACGTTCTTTTATCACACAGTATCGTAATTAATTAGTATTGTGTACAAAAAGATGTTATGTCCGTGGCACAGTGGTCAGGTGCTTGGTCTATCGATATTTCGGTTAAGAAGTCGAACCCCGAAGGTGTCATTGGAAATCGTCAGGAAGGGGCACTCCCCCAGTATGGGGACGTTAAACCATCAATCATTTTGTATAAAAAGATGCATTTGAAAGAAGTACAAAATTACATCAAGTTAGATAACAGGCATGCACAAAACTCAGAGGGATGCTGAATGCAGGGCATTTCCAGGGGTAAGTAAAGTTCCCTGATACAGGCGCAGTTACCGATCTGCATCGTGATAGAAGACCGTTGCCTCAGGTAGCTCAAGAAGGAGTTGTTACCAGTTTCAATGAAAAGCCACTGTCGAGCCTCGAGATGTAAGGTCCTGTAGATTCTCCCATGCCACCGAATGTTTCTTATTCCTATCACATAGCTTGGAAGAATATATCGGCCTCCAACTTCCAAGTCCTGGTACTTCTCTGCCTGCCTGGGCAAAGTTACAGTTAATAGTTTTATTAGCAGTACTTATCAGCATTATAAAAGGGTTTATTGGTGTTAGTGGGCGCAAAATCAGCAACACCCAAACACAAAAATTGTTGGAATCACTTATGTATTTTACTTATCAAATAAAATTGATGAAAGCAGTCATAGAGTGAAAACAGTGATGATGGTCATCATGATCCACCCAAGCGAAGATCAGATAGTGTCCGCCGTCAGATCTGATGTTGAATGATGCGTAGAACTTGCATGTATGTTTTCATGTCTGTTAGAAACCTCAATAATTGTCAGTATTGACACATCAGATTGATCAGGAGTCACATCACGAGCAGTGATCTAGCCTATTTCTTCATAGCCATTGAAGTGAATGGTTGCGATTACTCTTGCTTGCGCACATCCGCTATGGATTAGATCAAGTCTTTCACAGTCAGATTTCGACAGATTTTCAAACATCAGCTACACATGTGTGAGAATAGTTTTATGCTTTTTCAGAATGTGCAGAGGGAAAGTGTGAACACGTAGACTGTGTGGCGCAATAAATTTAATGTTTTCCGTGGTTGCAAACTTGTCTAGACAAGAAACGCCTGTCGTAATTCACTCTCATGCCACATCCATGGTTATGCTGATTTCTGTGACTGGAAAATTTCCATGCAACAGTGTGCTAAAACTGCACGGAAGCTCGTGATGCAACTTTCTGCAAGAATTATTCTGCATATTCTGATTCAATTTCAGTTGTGGTAAATTCATTCAAAATCTATATCTTTCACAAAATTATCCTCACAGCTTCAAATACAGTACTCATAGGCATGTTCTTAAGTAGTTACTTTGATGTATAATTGTGGCGCAGAGTGTATATTTGATTTTTGCCCGCATCTCAAAAATGCGTTCGCAATTCAACACAGGGAATCCCAGCTAAGTTGTGCGATTCCATGCAGTCTTTGTCTTAAGATCATGTAGACGAGATCACAGCCAAAGTCGAGACGTTCTCGAAAACATAATGCTATTCTGAGTGATTGAAATATAATTTAAATCTTAAATTCTCTCCGATGAGGATGCATTTCAATGTTTTCATCGTACCCCACAAATTAGTGAAGTATTATACGTGACGCTATGAAATGATATTTAGATACGAAATTTGCATAAATGACACTGATCCTTGAATAAAAGCCAATTTCTAGTTCCGACGTTGTGAGATCATTTTTTTATTGACATCTCCGGTATTTGGGAGTGCTTAAACGACTGCGCAGTTTTGTTATCTTTGGTTTGTAGAACCTTAACTAGCTCTTTGTCGCTTCGTAGAATGAATTGTCTATTGAATCCCTGAGCGTCAAAATGAGTGTTCTTAGATCTTCTGTAGGAAGCCCCGCCACTGCTGAAAATGAGAAATGAGCACTTATCCAATAATAATTTATATCTTGAATTTCGCACAAAGCGGATGGAATTCAGCGCGATGTCTGGTAATATTCTATCAAACAGGCTGAGCTCACGAAATACATGTGCCACATGAACTGACCGAGATAGTTGTCAACCAAGGCGCGGTGAGCTGAAGTGATTGTTCAAGTTAAAATGAATTGAGAAATTAAATGACCTGTGCTTTGGTACTGATTTGAAAATTTGAAATTTAGATTACCTCGCCGTCTAGACTCTGTAGGATGCATAGATATCTAAGTCAGATAAGCTCACTACACTTTCAGCAAAATCTGTAGTGCTTTTAACGGAGCGGGGGTGATTTTTTCAAATCTGCATTAGTGGCGAAGGCGTTCCACAAAGGATCCTACTTCTTAAACAAAACGACTCTTTGCCACCGTAAAAATAGTCCAGTTTTGTGCCGCTTGGCCTGCCGACGCAGTGCTGTTGTTTCAATAGACATTTCGTATACAGTGATTTTGATCACTATATTCATTTACCATCGAATTCGATTGGTTTTCGATTGAATGATTTTGGAGCATTGAGTCAAAATTTAGAGAATGACAGCAATCAAGTCAACAAAAGACACCAACACCTTTGATTCCCCGACCGCACTCGCCTGACCCAGGAATCGAAACGAAGTCCGCGGCGGAGACGCGTTCGCACCTTTTTCACAAGCTAGCGTAGATGCCTTCGAACCGTCGGTGTGGCCTAGTGAAGAGAGTGTGAGCTCGTCTCCGCCGCGAACTTCGGTTCAATTCATGGTTCAGGCTAGTGCGGTCGAGGAATCAAGGGTGTTGGTGGCTTCTATTGACTTTGTAGTTGTCATTCTCTTTAGAAATTCAATATACCACGACAGACCTTTATTGGCAGAGTATTGAGTCATCGTTTTTAGTTTCAAAACTTCATGTATTATTAATTTCCTTCTGCTAAACTGCAAGTGATGTTAAATTAATTTTGGGCTAGTTTTGCCTCATATCATCCCTAAATCATTAAAATTCATCCCTAAAACTTTCATCCCCAACAAATCATTATTGATAATAGACATCTTGATGAAAAGTGACTTTGCGAGTATACAGAGATTTATTTCATTCTTCTCTTTTCAGAAATAGTCGAATTGGCGGCACGGATAATGGAGCCTTATGAACTTCTGCCTCTTTCACAACGCTTCGAATCATCAGAGATAGTTGGCAGTCTCCGATTCTCCAAACCAACGATTTATGTTTTCCCCGAGGGGGAAGGCGATGCATCGCTCGTCGCCATCGATGGATTAAATGTTCTTGTCAATGCCGGATCATCGGATGCGCCATGTTTTTGGCGATTCGCGCGACATCTCGATCGAATTGATGCCCTGGTGATGTCCCATTGGGGCGCAGACAACGTTCATGGACTCGAATCTCTCCTAAACAAGGTCGATACATCTGAGGGAACTCCAGGAGCTCCTCCAGTGTCCTACTTCTTCACTCCACCAGCTGCGGCTCGAGATCCAGCTGAAGATTGGTCCGAGAACCTCACATTCAAGTTCACTGATTCCGTCGATCGCATAATGAAACGTGTCAACGACACAAACATCCAGAATGTTCCTCTTGTAGCCCCCGCTGCCGGGAAATCGGGGAAAGTGATTCTGTATGAGAAGATGGGACATGGACGCCTGGAATTGTACCCCTTGTGGCCACAGGCAGATGCCAAAGAGCTGACGGAATATCTCAGCGCATGGTCGAAGAGAGGGGAAAAGTTCTCAACTGTTCGAGTGTCAGGGCAACTGATTCCAATGCCTGATGCGTTGTCCGTTGTTGCAATGCTCGTCTGGAAGCCATCCCGAACACATGAAAGAGTTATCCGTATTCTTTATCCTGGCAATGCTCCTCAACAAAGAATAATCGAAAGTTTGGCCAAACTCGGAAAGATGGAAGGCCTTGAGTGCCTAAAGTATCCTATTTTCAAAGTTGGTGAGAAAAACAAGTTGCCTATCGAGCCGAAGAAACAAGCTGCTCCTAAAGCGACATCTACGCCAACGAAAGCGTCCCCAACATCAGCTTCACCTGCCGCGAAGAAAACGCCAACGTCTGCAAGCCGTCCATCAACCGCTAAGCGATCAACTCCTGAACCTGCTGGAAACAAAGATGCGGCCAAATCTCGTCCGTCAACAACCACGCCCTCCAGAGCGAAGACAACGACTGATGGTAAGACGAAAGCGCCTCCCGCGAAAGAAGAGAAGAAGACTCCCGAGAAGAAGGAAATCAAGAAGCCTGAAAGAAAGGTCCCAGAGAAAACAGCAGAGAAGAAACTTGAGAAGAAGGCTCCCGAAAAGAAGGTTAACGGACTACCACCGGTTGAAAAGTTGACCAACGGTACAGTATCAGCGGAGAAGAAACCTGAACGAAAAGTTCCTGAGAAGAAGATGACTGATAAGAAACCAGATTCAAAGGCACCTGAGAAAAAGAAATTGGAATCTAAGCCAACAGAAAAGAAGGCTGACGTTAAGCCAAGTGAGAAAAAGGCTTTGGAAAAGAAGCCGGCTGAGAAGAAACCACTGGAGAAAAAGCCAATTGAAAAGAAAGCCCCTGAGAAGAAGCCTCTTGAGAAGAAGCCGACTGAGAAAAAGCCTCTTGAGAAGAAGCCGCTTGAGAAGAAGCCTCTTGAGAAGAAACCTCTTGAGAAGAAACCTCTTGAGAAGAAACCAACAGAAAAGAAAGCAACGCCTTTGAAAAAAGACATCAGGAAATCTCCATCCCCTGCTGCAGACAAGAGCAAAAGCAAAGTCAGTGACGCCAAGAAGAGCAAAACACCAGCGAAGAAGACAGAACCTACAAAGAAAGAAGAAAAGAAAGAGGTGAAAGAAACTGTTCCTTCACCACCTACCGTGGCAGATAATGCTCCTTCTGAAAAACCGGAGGCTGTTGCGCCAGAGGCAACTGGTACACCACCGCAGCAAATTATGACAAATGGTATTGCTGACTCCATCGAGATAGTTTCTCCGGACAAAGAAGAAGTGATGGATAAAGAACCAGAGCTTCATCATGAAAATTTACACGACGATGTGAAAGAACTAGAGGTTCAAGACAATCACGAGGAACAGAAAGAGCTTGAAGTCCATGATGGCCGCATCGAAGCTGATTTGCATCACGAGGAACACAAGGAACCTGAGGCCTCCGATGACAACATCCAAGCAGAGATTCCTCACGAAGAGGAACACAAAGAATCTGAAGCCTTCGATGACCACATCCAAGCAGAGATGCATCACAAAGAGGAACACAAGGAGCCTGAAGCCTTCGATGACCACATCCAAGCAGAGATGCATCACAAAGAGGAACACAAGGAACCTGAAGCCTTCGATGACCATTTCCAAACAGAGATGCATCACGAAGAGGAACACAAGGAACCTGAAGCCTTCGATGACAACCTCCAAGCAAAAATGCATCACGAAGAGGAACACAAGGAGCCTGAGGCCTTCGATGACCACTTCCAAGCTGAGATGCATCACGAGGAACACAAGGAGCCTGAAGCCTTCGATGACCACATCCAAGCAGAGATGCATCACAAAGAGGAACACAAGGAACCTGAAGCCTTCGATGACCACATCCAAGCAGAGATGCATCACGAAGAGGAACACAAGGAGCCTGAGGCCTTCGATGACCACATCCAAACTGAGATGCATCACGAAGAGGAACACAAGGAGCCTGAGGCCTTCGATGACCACTTCCAAGCTGAGATGCATCACGAGGAACACAAGGAGCCTGAAGCCTTCGATGACCACATCCAAACTGAGATGCATCACGAAGAGGAACACAAGGAACCTGAAGCCATCGATGACCATTTCCAAACAGAGATGCATCACGAAGAGGAACACAAGGAACCTGAAGCCTTCGATGACCATTTCCAAGCTGAGATGCATCACGAAGAGGAACACAAGGAACCTGAAGCCTTCGATGACCATTTCCAAGCTGAGATGCATCACGAAGAAGAACACAAGGAACCTGAAGCCTTCGATGACCACCTCCAAGTAGAGATGCATCACGAAGAAGAACACAAGGAACCTGAGGCCTGCGATGACCACATCCAAGCAGAGATGCCACACGAAGAACACAAGGAACCTGAGGACTTTGATGACCACATCCAAACAGAGATGCATCACGAGGAGGAACACAAGGAGCCTGAATCCTTCGATGACCACATCCAAGCAGACATGCATCACGAGGAGGAGCACAAGGAGCCTGAAGCCTTCGATGACCACATCCAAGCAGAGATGCATCACGAAGAGGAACACAAGGAAATTGAAGCCTTCGATGACCATTTCCAAACAGAGATGCATCACGAGGAACACAAGGAGCCTGAAGCCTTCGATGACCACATCCAAGCAGAGATGCATCACGAGGAACACAAGGAACCTGAAACCTTTGATGACCATTTCCAAACAGAGATGCATCACGAAGAAGAACACAAGGAGCCTGAAGCCCTCGATGACCACATCCAAGCTGAGATGCATCACCAGGAGCAAAAGGAACCTGAAGCCTTCGATGACCACATCCAAGCAGAGATGCATCACGAGGAGGAGCACAAGGAGCCTGAAGCCTTCGATGACCGCATCCAAACAGAGATGCATCACGAGGAGCACAAGGAGCCTGAAGCCCTCGATGACCACATCCAAGCAGAGATGCATCACGAAGAGGAACACAAGGAACCTGAAGCTTTCGATGACCATTTCCAAACAGAGATGCATCACGAGGAGGAACACAAGGAGCCTGAAGCCTTCGATGACCATTTCCAAACTGAGATGCATCACGAAGAACACAAGGAACCTGAAGCCTTCGATGACCACTTCCAAACAGAGATGCATCACGAGGAGCACAAGGAACCTGAGGCCTTCGATGACCATTTCGAAGCTGAGATGCATCACGAAGAGGAACACAAGGAGCCTGAAGCCTTCGATGACCATTTCCAAGCTGAGATGCATCACGAAGAACACAAGGAACCTGAAGCCTTCGATGACCACTTCCAAACAGAGATGCATCACGAGGAGCACAAGGAGCCTGAAGCCCTCGATGACCACATCCAAGCTGAGATGCCTCACGAAGAGGAACACGAGTCCGATGCTGAGGATGAACATTCTGAATCAGACAAGGAACATGTTGAAGAGAAGGAGGAAGGCATACCTGCTGGCTTTGATATCATACGGACACCGCAAGTTTTGCACAATGTTGAGGATGCATCTTATGAAGAAATGGGTGGCATGGTCGCCCCTGAACCAACAGCTCAATTGCAGTCTTCGATTGGTCCTGAAGGAGAATATGAAGGCGGTGATGATGATAGCGACAATTCACAAGCAGAGATGTACCATAGAGAGGAAAAGCAGCCTGAAGCCTTCGATGAACACATCCAAGCAGAGATGCATCACGAAGAACACAAGGAGCCTGAAGCCATCGATGACCATTTCCAAACAGAGATGCATCACGAGGAGGAACACAAGGAACCTGAAGCCTTCGATGTCAACCTCCAAGCAAAGATGCATCACGAGGAGGAACACAAGGAGCCTGAGGCCTTCGATGACCACATCCAAGCAGAGATCCATCACGAAGAACACAAGGAACCTGAAGCTTTCGATGACCATTTCCAAACTGAGATGCATCACGAAGAGGAACACAAGGAGCCTGAAGCCTTCGATGACCATTTCCAAGCTGAGATGCATCACGAAGAAGAACACAAGGAACCTGAAGCCCTCGATGACCACTTCCAAGCTGAGATGCATCACGAAGAGGAACACAAGGAACCTGAAGCCTTCGATGACCATTTCCAAGCTGAGATGCATCACGAAGAAGAACACAAGGAACCTGAAGCCCTCGATGACCACATCCAAGCTGAGATGCCTCACGAAGAGGAACACGAGTCCGATGCTGAGGATGAACATTCTGAATCAGACAAGGAACATGTTGAAGAGAAGGAGGAAGGCATACCTGCTGGCTTTGATATCATACGGACACCGCAAGTTTTGCACAATGTTGAGGATGCATCTTATGAAGAAATGGGTGGCATGGTCGCCCCTGAACCAACAGCTCAATTGCAGTCTTCGATTGGTCCTGAAGGAGAATATGAAGGCGGTGATGATGATAGCGACAATTCACAAGCAGAGATGTACCATAGAGAGGAAAAGCAGCCTGAAGCCTTCGATGACCACATCCAAGCAGAGATGCATCACGAAGAACACAAGGAGCCTGAAGCCTTCGATGACCACATCCAAGCAGAGATGCATCACGAAGAACACAAGGAGCCTGAAGCCTTCGATGACCACTTCCAAGCTGAGATGCATCACGAGGAGGAACACAAGGAACCTGAAGCCTTCGATGTCAACCTCCAAGCAAAGATGCATCACGAAGAACATGAGTCCGATGTTGAGGATTCAAATTCTCAATCAGAGAGGGAGCATGGTGAAGAGAAAGAGGAAGGCATACCTGCTGGCTTTCATCACGATGATCATAAGGATCCTGATCACGATGAGGATAAGGAAACAGAAATGGGTGGCAGAGGTTTCGATGACGATTTGTCTCAAGAAGATAGAAATCCACAGATGCACGATTTGATCCAAGATAATATCTGTGCTAATGAAGAAACTTCTCTACAAAGCAGCAATGGTCATGATTCAGATAACGCTCTCTTTGGAGGAGTTAGGGACGAGTTTGAACCGAAGGGTATTCAACAATCAGATGAAAAATCTTCAGATTTCATGGATTTCAACCCGAAGGATGAAATGAAGTTGGACTCCGATCTCATTACCGATAGTCACCTTCCAACTGACTCCTTTGGTCTCGATGGAGGAGACGATCATGCACTCTTGCCAAAGGAAAAAGAATTTGACACGAATGATTCTCAGATAGAAAGCCATAATGATCTACCTGCCTTCGGAGCTGTCTCTAACGGCCGTGCTATTAACTTCGAGAACGAAGACCATCCAGAAGACGCTTCAGATGACTCAGAAGACGAACGATCCTCACAAGATGGCGCCTATCGGTCGATGACAGCCACCAGCGGTGGATTGAGACCGGCACCAGACCACGATCTGATAGGAGGCATCCGCGACGAGATGGCAGAAAGCGAGGAGAACTCATCCACCAACGCCGATGCTGGATCCACTAATGCGGATCTTACACCAATGACAGAGACCTGCTTCGAAGATGATCTTCACACTAATGTTCGTGTGGCTGATGAACGATATTATATAGAGAAGGAAGAAGAGGGTGATGACGCGGATAGTGACGCATCTTCGGTTCTGCATGCTGGTGACGGAAGCAAAGAAGGAGAGACAGCCCTGGTTGAGGAGGAACATCAATTCGTGTCAGTAGAACAGCGAACTGAAGTATTGGAAGTCGGCGAAGGAATGGAGAGTGATCTTGTTGGAGAAGCCATCCCAGAGAATGGAGAAGCTGATTTCCGAGCAGAATCTCCTCAGACCTTAACTAAGGAACAGATGAGAGAATTGGGGATTTTACAAGACGAGGAGGATGATGATGAGGAGCCCGATGCTGTGTTAGCGAAAGCATCAATGACTGACTCATTTTATGCTTCTCATAGAAGTGGAGACAATGAGCACGACGGTCTGGATACATCTGTCGACACGAGCTTCGATCCACTGAGAGAATGGGGTATTCCTCAAGGCCTCCCTGCACCAACTAGGACTCTGCCTCCATCCAAATCTGCCAACAGCAACGGAAGTGCAGCGCCAAACTATGGTCCTGTAGTACCTCACTACTTCGACCTTGTCTATGTCCCCAGTCACGGCAGAACCTCATACGTCGATCAAGAATTTTTCAAACGCATTCGATCACGCTACTACGTCCTCAGTTCAGCTGATCCTCGACCAGAAACGTTAGACGCACTCCTGGAGGCGAAAGAGAGCTGGGGTAACGTAGACGAAGATCTTGACCCGGTGCAAGTCATTCCAACGCACGATACTGCTGGTCTTCTTGGCTGGCTCTCCCGAAACAAGGATCGATTAGCAGATGCTAAACTAGAACTGACCCCCAGTGCGACGCGATGCACGATAGAACTAAGAGATCACGACGATTCAGTGTGCACTGCATACCGAGTGGAGTTCTAAATGACGAGATACATTCTATAAACTGAAGTATTAATGCCAACCGGACACTTAATCTCTCACGACAGATAACTGAACAGAATTTGACGAACGAAAGGCAAATATTTCCCTCCTTAGGTTTGTCTTTTCATTATCAGCTACATCGATCTGTGTCAGAGAGCTATCAAAGAAAAAGCCTTGTTTTTCCGACTGATTTTTTTACTGCCTATCAGCCATGAGACAACACTTCCCTGACGCATTTTCATTTTGACTTTCGTTGCTTTTCTTCTAAGCTGATTTAATGGGAAAGGTTGCTTTGGAATGGCGCTTGTATTTCTGATTGCTTCCTGCAAAGAGTTTTTGGTGTGATAAAACATGCGAGCCATTTTTCTCCGGTTTTTTCGAATAATTGAGGGCTATTGTATTAACAAAGTGGGCAAACTGATTATTGGAATCCGTTTTTATTTTTCAGCTAACCATTTTCGTTTTTGATTTGATTCTTACATGAGTGTCGTTTTTTATACTCTGGTAGTGATTTGCGTTTTCTATTTCATCGCTTCACACATCTCCAAGTGAATGACTCCCGAATGTTTTGGCTATGGGCACTTTAGTTTGTTTTTCGTTTTTTGGAGTCACTTTCGTGAATGATTTCTCAAAAGTGCTTAGCTAATAGCACTTGGTCACTACGAGATTGTTATCCGCGAGATCCTTCCATTTGCTCCGTTTCATTTATATACATCTGAAAAATCGAAGACTATGGAATATGAAATGACTTCAGCACATTCAGCTTTTCTATTTCTATAATAGCTCCGATGGTTGTGTTGATTGCTTTTCTACGTTTACTGAGTGAAAGTCAGATATCCATGGTCACGACGATGTTGACCATTCCCGTGGACATCCAAATATAGATGGAGATCATGGACATTCCATGCTAGTACGCCTAGTAGATGTCTATGAACACTCCTAAACGTTGAAAAAAAAGCGTTAGATATCTTAGGAGCAAGTTAGATGCGTGCATCTCCAAAGGAAGCACCGTGATGTTTGATTTATACACCAAGCTTTCCGTTCAAGTCATTTTATCATCCGTAGCCTTCGAGAAATTGTCAAAATCGTGATGTGGATGGTGAAATTTCATCATGTCATTTTCTTACAATTATTGTTGATATTATTGAGTTCAGTTTCTATTCTTTCGGTATTTTATTGTTTCGTGTGACGATGAGAAATGTCTACCAAGAGACTTTTTACAATCCTACATTCAGTTTATTACCCCCAATAAAAGAAAACTTAAATATTTATTTATTTATTTTTGATGTCATTTCAAATGGGACTTCATAAGCCTGCTCTTTCGTCTTTCCTACGGAATTGAAAGTCTCAAAGCCGTCAGTTGAAAAACACAAAAAATGCGTCGTCCAAATGTGTCGGAATTGTATTTTTTATGATATGTGCTGTGCAGTCTACGACCTCTCTCGAGGATATCTGATTCTGTTCGTTAAATTGTTGTTAATCCGCTCGCAATGGTTGCTCATAAAATCGTGAAAACTTGAGGTAGCATCCATTTACACACTGCTCGTTAAATGTCATTACACTTTTACATTGGTCCTGTTTTTATATGATTTCAACTTTTCAAAATTGTTTTTACACAATCAATAAGGCACTGATTTTCAAAAATTATTTTCCTTTTGGCTACTTGCTTAACGACATTTACGACAAACGTGCTACATAGACATCAGTGAAACGGACACAACATATTTAGCTTCATTGTGAGATGAGTGTGCGCCTCTTCCAATAAGATGTTTCCAAAGAACCTGCTGAGGCAAAATTCACAAGATAGACAAATCCATTCATCTCGCTTGCCTTCGAAAGTACACCTTTTGTCGAAAGTGTCACTTACATTCAAGTGTCAATCAATGCTTCTTTCGCTATTTATGTATTAATGGAGCACTTTAGATTTGTTGTTATGTTTGGAGGTATGATTGTCAAAATATACCTGTATGTCGTAACCTGATCTATGGGCTGTGTTTTCATTTCTTCATTTTCGTGATGTCTGTGGGGAGTAAAACGTTAGGTGATTGAACTCAATTTGAATCAGCTTACATTTATGATTTCAAGAGAGTGGAGATGATTGTTTTCAAATGAATAAAATTAACTCATGCACGTGGGTTAGAATTTTCATACAATGCTTGTGGTCCATGTATTCAGAGAAATCAGTCTTTAATAATAGGAGAAGAAGCAAAGGCATATCACAAATACTGTTGTTGCATAGACAATAGGCCTACGGAAAAATTAACGGCCGTAAACACTTAATTTGAACATCAAGCTTAGCCAGTTGGTAAACGATAGCGATAGCATGTCACCAGGGCTCCCACTCCTGCGCAAATGCGCAAATTTTTAGGAAATTCCAATTTTCTGCGCAATTTTGTAAAAATGTTAAATTAATATCGACATGGTATCCATGAAGTTGTTACCGTTGAAAATAAATTTTCCTTTTCATGCTAATTATATGGATGTGAATGGGACGAATTCATCGAACATATTTTTTCTAAGCATGCTTTTCTTTTACTTTTTCTGGATTATTATTGCGTCTTTCCCGAGACTTAAACAGAAGTAAACTTTTGTAAACATCCCGTATAATTATCATTCAGATAGGAAGACGAGAAAATCTAACTTAATGTACATCAACTTAATTATTTCGGTTTAGCTGCAGACACATACCAATGACAAATCAGATACAAATCTAAAAAATAGGTCTTATTAAGATATGTAAGTTAGTAAGGGCATCCCTTGGAAACATTTAATTCAGCTGTTTCATTCAAGTTGTATTCAATCACTTATACTAGCCTATAGCCTACTGTCAAATCTATTTTCCTTAATTTGAAATTTATAACTTTTCGTAGAATCAACCAAATTTATAATATTGTTACTGATATACCGTGCGAGTTTATATTCATTTTCAATCTCATAGTCGCTCCCCTGTGGGAACGAATCTTGCGAAAAACTGGCAGATAATCAGCTGCAGAATATCATGCTACAGTTCAGTCATATTTGCGGGATATTCGCTGGCGAAGTTCGCCGGCGACAATTCGCGCTCTGTGTGTCACCTTTTACTTTTGACTTTCTCTCTTATTTTCTTTAGTAATCCGCCTCTACAGCCGAGGCTCTATTTTCTCCCTCACCTCACCATCACCCACATATGGCTAATCTATCTAAGAAATAAGTGCAGACTATCATTCTTTCATAATGATAAGAATATAGAGAATCCGCATATATCAATTTTCATAATATCTCTTGACATTCAATAATTTACAACAATGACAAATATTTGAATAATATCATAGTATTTACTGCGACATTTATGGAAGTTTACCTTTTTAGTTTAAGCCTTCGTGAATTAAAAAAAGATCCCTTTTTATCACAGATCAGACTGAGCATACAATATATTTTCATGTGAAGGTAATATACGAACATATATTACTACTTACCACTAATTAGTTGCTACAATATCAACGATTTCGCCGGTTGGCGAAAAATCAGCTCGCATTAGTAAACAAATATCTACCAACTAATTATAGCAACTTTTTCGCCACCTGTCGTTTTTTAATTTTACACATGTTTTTCGATAAATGATGACCATTTTCACATGCGGAGATAGTTTTTACACGAAAATGAACCTTTAAAAAAATTATCCACAAAATCGCTACCTCGCCAGATAATCTGTTGATATTAGCAAGATACGTTCCCACAGGGTCTACTCGCTTGTCGTCTGGTATGTAATTTTTTGATATTTCCCTATTTAAGCTGTAGGCCTAACTCGTAATTGTCATCCAATTGATAAGTTTAGAACTTTCAACAACATTCAATTTGAAACGTCATTACTTAAAGATTAATAACGGTTAATTTATAAGGTCGTATAGGCCTACCTGATAAAACTTTTAAAAGAAATATAGTCTGCATGGAAGATGGTGATCTTCAGATTTTGTCTCTCTGTATATGCCCATAATTATTAATTAAAGAAAGAAAAATAATAAATACCTTCTGGACGTTTCTTTAAAGGAGGGTATTGGCTCGAAAAGTCGAGAAATAGTTAAGTTTTTCTTTATTGATATATTTAGTATTACAGGGGGAGACAAAATCGGAATACTATATCAATATATCAAATTATATTTGGCACCTATAAGTGCAATATGAGCACCTAGGCAGCAAAGGAAAATACATCAGGAGTTACAGTAAATCATGGTCGCTTAAATTGTTTCACAGTATCACTATTAACAATGTTATCGGGGAGGCGGTTCCGGTCATCGTGATTCGTCGTTGTACACGTTTGATAGCTAGAATGACTTAACTCCAGACTTAGATAGCATATTCGAGTTGGGGGCGAATCAATGTATTGGAAAGATGGACAAGCAATTCGGCGTCCCGAGAGACAAATGACCTGAGGATGGTAGACACAATTCGGTTTGAACACAAGTCAGAATGTGCCGAGAGAATTCCAGGTCTTTCGGCATGAGAACTCCGAGGTCCTTCACACAGCGGGAGTGATTCATATTTTTTCCACACATCGCCATAGAAATATATTTTCGTGTATAGTCTCTTAACTACATGGGCGATTGATTATGGTCATAATAACGTACGTGGAACCACATTATAATTTGCATAGTAGCTTACGGTTATAAAGTTTTAATAGAAATTTGAATCATGCCCAGTTTTGTTCAGCTTTATGTATATACATGGTGTTACCAATATAGCTCAAACTTTGGTCTACATTGATATTTTCGAAATGCAATAAGATAATATCTTGAAGCAATTAAATAAATCACAAACACAAAGATGGCGACACAGGGGGTCTAGGCACAAGAATTTCGAATTTTATCCCTGAAATCAAAAGCTGCGCAAATTCTAGCAGCCTGCGCAAATTTTCGCAAATTGTGGGAGCCCTGCATGTCACCTACACACTAAAAAAAATTCCCGTTATTATGTAATGGCAGATTTCCAAGATATAACGCGTATTTTCCCGTTACATTTGCCGTTATAATGCCGTTATATTTCCCGTTATAAAAATTGTCCGTTATATGAAGGAAATCTCCCGTTATTTTCGCGTTATAATCGTGTTTCTGAATAACGGGAAAATACCGTTATCTTATCCGTTATATTGATATAATTTCTTTTTAGATATGCTTAAATTACCTATAGACAAATCGGTTATCGTCACCCAAAACATGTAATCTAAAACAAATGCTTCTTACATGCAGACAATTAATTATATAAGAACATTTCAATGGAAAATATTATCAAAACATATTTCAAAAATTTTGTATTATTACAAAATGTAGCAAGTCTGTAAATTTCAAGCATAATACGCCTTTACAAAAAGATATTCACAGTTTCACAGAAACCTAGATCTTTGAAAAAATGGACTATTATACAGAATAATGTCTTAGCTATCCTTAACAAATCATAGAAACAATATGTCATCAATATTCTGTTCAAAAATATATTCAGAAATTTTTTTGAAGAAATACATTTTTTTCATTTATCCTTAATAAGAAACAATATTCACAGAAATAAAAAACTATTCACTCTAAAAATACATTCACACAAACCTATTATTTTAGGGCACACCAATCTATTAACTATCTTTAACATATAATAGAAGTTCAAAAATATATCCACAAAACCTAAATCGTTGAAGAAAATACAAAAATTTACAAATCTATGATTCATTCTTAGCAAATAATAGAAACAATATTTTAACAATATTTTGTTCAAAAATATATTCACACAAATATAAGAGTACAAGAGTAAGTAAATCCGCAACAAATAAATCTTAATCTTTGAAGAACATGCAACTCAATAACAATCTATTACATAAACTTAACAAATAATAAATGCAATATTCTATATTCATCTAACTGGAAAACAGAATGATAATGAAATTCAAGACTAGAAAGTTCATGTAAAAATAGCAACACGTTTGGACCGGCTCTTCGGTCCTGTTCGCGCTAACTGAGAGGCGGTTCCTTGCAACTAGCCGATTCCTTCAATCCTTCAAAAAAAGAAATAGCCGTTTTAAGGATAGAATTGCGGAACACTTGAAATAGCAGTTATGAACGGCAGTAAGATACAACTAATTATTTAAAAACTTAGTTAGGGCTATGCCCTTAGGGAAAAAATTTTCACAAAGGATGCCTTCCTGGAAAGCACCCAAAATTTGGGCATATGCAGCCGGGTAGGTCAAGTCAAGGATGTAATAACTGGCCAACGACAACGCGACCATTTCCGCGAAGTCCATCGGAGCAATGTCTATTTCAACCCCATGGCGAGATCGAATGCCGTAAAAGTTCGGCGAAAACAGCACTTGGGGACCAAAGCGCCCGGGTTGTTGCAGTTGTTCTCCGATTGAATCATCCTGCAATTCAAATACACAACATATAGTACCGGTACTATAAAATATCAAGATATCATTCATTGTGAAATGAATACGCTCAATGGAAAAGTATTGATGAAAATGTTGTTTCAAGAAATGAGAAATTCGATCAGACTGATAGCTATATTTGCAGAATTTCTAGTCATACATTAATGCATCAATGTACGATACATGTATGATAACATAGACAAAGAATGGCCCGAGGGCTCATGAAATCTGAAGTTCAGATGATTAAAAGATGGATGCTAGATTAACTACGAGCTCTCATTTAAATGATGGACAATGCTATATATTTGATAATAAGTAGGTCAATTTCGCGCATCTAGATTCAATAGTTTGCTGATCTTGATAATATTCATGTACATGTGCAATATACATGTATTACATTACCTACATGCATACGGTATAAAATGATCAAAGTTAGAAAAAACGGCGCGCCGTTTGAGTTTCTTGGTCAAAGAAGAACGATGGTTAATTAAAGCATGATTGTCCCACTAAAAGTTATCCATACCTAGGGGAGGGAGGGGCGATTCATATCCATTTTTGCATTTTTGTTGTAGCCCTCTTAGAAATAAGCCGCCCGACCAATATCCCTATTAATGATACACAGAAATAATATGCCGGATAACTCACCAAAACTTCCTGAAAAAAACACGTCTTCGCTTTTTTTGAGCTCAGGCGTTTCTGCAAATGTAGGAGGTCTTCGGTATTTCGTATAGATTATGCCTCAGCAGAAAAGTGGAAGTCCTCCTCTCTGATTTCTTCGTAAATTGGATACAACCGAATGAATTCCTCCAAACAGAAGCTAGGATATACCGATAGACGTTTAGGGACTCTGTCCTGAAATTTACCATCGAAAAGATTTCGATTCATGATTTTGTAAATTTCTCTTCTCTGGTACTACCTTGGACAATTCACTCTGAAAACAGAAGGAAAAAATGTAATTAAAATATAGGATGGATCTGTATCTGTTGCATGTAGGTTTTTGCACATAAGTCCACACAACATAGGAGATCATCTTAAACTTGTTGAAACTGCTTGGACCAAGGTCCAGTTCAGTAACCCAACTATTAACCTAGAAGAATTTTTCTAAAATCGGCATTCCTCTTAAGCATTAACCTAGAAAAACCCGCTTGTAAGACCAAAGCTAAGTGCAACATGCATGTATATGTAAATGTATTATCGGTTCAACTTTTACAGTGTACCTCTAAATAGTAATTTCGCCAACCCGATAGACTCACTTTCACATCATTGAGCAACATCTCTTTTGATAAACTGGCTCTTGAATATTTGCGACTATAGTATTTGAGTATCTTCGTTGACTGAATGAGCTCAACTTTTGCTTTGCTCCATGTAACTTGTTAAATTGACGTTGTCGTAGCGCATCCGAAACACGAGTTATGAGTTTCTCCTGAGAAGAACGATTTGAAAGATAATCAGTCATAAACACATGTTAAGTAAATTATAGGTTTATATGCAAATTGGTCTTGGGTGCAGTACTTGTATGGTACCCAGTGGTGGCAGAAAACAAAACTAAAACGATCAGGAGGCACAATATAGATACACACTATCAATAAAGAGACATGTGTTATCGTGTACACAGGAAAAATGTACCAAAAAAAATTTCATTGATTCTTTGATAACACAAGCTTTTAAGTAAATTTACTTAATAGTAGTAAGTAAAACTCCACTTCTGGACCGCGCAAGATGGCCGCCGTCGCTGACGTCCCCCCCTCTGGAACGGCGGAGTGTCGTGGTCGGCCGCCGTGATGCTTTGAGTCAGACGTCCCCCCCCTCTGGAACGACAGAGTGTCGTGGTGTGCCGGCCACGTGCGTCCGTCAGGTTCGCTGACGTCCCCCCCCCTCTGGCCGACCGTCGTATAGCGCGCGGTGATGTGGTGTCTAGGTTGGCGTGGTGTGCCGGCCAGGTTGGGAGGGTGGACTGTCGTACCTGAAAAAATCCTAAGTGTCAGAGTGGCTTTGTATGGGTAAAATTTTGAAAATTTTCCAAACTGTGGAATTTCGACCTGGGACCGTCACCAAAACATTTTTCATCAAATTTCACGGACCTCCCCCCCCGACAGCAATCTTCTAACTTTGGTTCTAGTGAACGGATTTTGTCTTACAGCTACTCGTTTGAAAGAGGAGAAAAAACTGCTCGACGCCATTTTTGCCGCGAGTCAATCGGACCAGCCGTTCAAAAGTTAGAGCGGTTACAAGATTTTAGGTCGGAGCTCGCTCACCTGAAAAAATCCTAAGTGTCAGAGTGACTTTGTATGGGTAAAATTTTGAAAATTTTCCAAAGTGTGGAATCTCGACCTGGGACCGTCACCAAAACATTTTTCATCAAATTTCACTGACCTCCCCCCCCTCGGGAGAGCTCGCTTCGATCTTGGCTTCTAGTGGACGGATTTTGTCGTGCAATAGCTCGTTTGAAAGCTAAGAGTGAGACAAATTCAGTGAAAGAAACGGCTTGTTCATATCTGTCTTCGTTTAGGTGTGAGACGCCATTTAAGATTTTTAGGTCGGAGCTCACCTGAAAAAATCCTAAGTGTCAGAGTGGCTTTGTATGGGTAAAATTTTGAAAATTTTCCAAAGTGTGGAATTTCGACCTGGGACCTTCACCAAAACATTTTTCATCAAATTTCTCTGAACGAGGGGGGTCCGTGAAATTTGATGAAAAATGTTTTGGTAAAGGTCCCAGGTCGAAATTCGGAAGTTTTAAATTTTTCAAAATTTTCACCACACTGGAGCTCTCACACTTAGGAATTTTTTCACTTGTGGCATGTTACATGGACATGTGCAGACGGACCAACTTCCCGTGGTCATATGAGAATGGTTCAGGTGTCATATGATAGAGAATGATGAGACAAATCGTTTGCAACAAACCGCATGTCGCTACGATGAATACTTTCGAAGATAGAGCCATTTTAAGTTTTCTTCCGAGCATATATAAACCCCCGACAACATAAGTCTGATCACTTCATCGAAAGACGAGGTAAGCGACGGTCGTCGCTCTGAGCTCCCGATATCGGGTGTTTCAAAGGACTCTATCTTTTGAAGTAGGCAAGCTATCTTCTTACTTCAAAGTTTGTATGATAGAGTTTGATAGTGTCTTTACTACTGATAAAATTTTTTAAAAGTAGTATGAGTAGTAAAATGCGGAATTTTTTAAAAATTCTTAATTTTCAGTTTTTTCAAAGTTTTAACATGTAGACTAAGGTTTTCAAGTATCCTGAGTTCAAATATGCTATCAGATTTGAAATTTAACTAAGTCTAAGGCAGCTTTGAGGGGTTAGATTCCAGCTGCTGATCACTACCTTTGACTCGGCGTTCCTGTTACCACTTCGGGGCAGTGACAATGATGTCTTCAGCTGTAAAGAGCGGGTATCGGGGAAGATCTCTCACTTCCCTAGTGATCAGTACAAGGCCTTCGGGCTGTCGACGGGATCGAGTGCCACTCACTACACTCAAATCTATCATTCCTGACTAAGTGTAATACTTTAGGAATATGACTGTACTACATGATTCCAAACTTATGCAAATTTCATTATCTTACAGTTAACAATAAAATCAGGCATGGCTAACGATAAAAACCGCAAATTCCATATCAAGATGTGCACATGTGGGCGAATAAATCGCAGTGCGGACGCCAAGGCTCATGTCAAGAAGGCGGGCACCGACCACATGATTATCCTGAATAGGTTGCGTGTGTGAAGTGTAGAGTGTTGAAGGGTGATGAGGATGAGGCGCGTTTCTACAGAGTGCATGCTGACTGCAGTGGAGGTTTGGTGAATGACGTGCGATTCACGCAGTTGATTGTTAAAGAGAGGGAGCGAATGTTGGCGATCGAGCGAGAGAGTAAGGTTGAGAATGTTGTTGAGAATGATGAGTTGGCGAGAGCAGTTGCGTCGTTGGAGGCTGAGATTGAGCGAAAGAGAGTGCTTGAGAGTGATGATGAGGATGATGTGGATTTAGATAGGGAGCGTGTGAGGAAGCGTGTGAGGAAGTTGAGCTCTTCGTCGTCGGAGGTGTCAACCATTGTCATCACCGACCCCCGAAGAGCTCATCTTCCCCAAAAGTGAAGAGTGGTGGGATTCGTATGCAGTCGGCGAGGTGTTGAAGGATGAAGAGAAGAAGCATGTTTCGCAGCAGATGCCGCATGATTTGTTGGTGAATAAGTATGAGAGTTTGAAGAAGGTGAAGGATGAAGTTGTGAAGGAGTTGGATGAGTTGAAAAAGAAGGAACTGAAGTCGAAGGAGGTAGCGGATGAGAATATTAGAATGAGGCGTAGTGTGACTGATTTGAAGAATAAGACGCGAGAGTTGGAAGAGAAGAATGATGAGTGTGAGAAGAGGGCGAGTGCTGCGGAGAGAAGAATGAGAGATGCAGAAGCGAAGTTTGAGGAGATGATGAAGGAGATGAGTGTGTTGAGCGAGGAATGTTGAGTTGGAGAGGACTGTGGCTCGGCGGGGTGATGAGAGGCAGGCGTATGAGAAGTTGGAGCGCATGAGGGATGAGTGGGAACGTGTGAATGAGGATCGTTTGTTTGAGTTTCACATCAATATTAGGGATAATCATTTGGACGGCGAAGTACTGGTAAATCAAAGCCTCGACGAATCTATAATATGTTACAACGGCCATCCGACGAAAACATGCCTACACGCCAGCCTGAGAATGCGCGGTCATCTGCACAAATTTGCTATTCGAAAGCGCGCGAGACTGCCAAAGGATGGCTAACTTGGTAAGTGAAAAGTAAATAAGATAGTATATCCTATTCTAATACATATCATTTTCATAGCAGATCTTTGCCCGCCTTCACCACCCCATCAATTCACTCCCGAGAACGAACCATCGGCTCTCTTAAGGGCCACCTAGGGGCAAGACATGATAGAACCTCCACGCGGTTTGCCCTGGGCAGTCTTCGGACTGGCGAAAACTATCATTAAGTTGAATCTGCTATCAGTCAACTTGAACGTTGCGTCGCGTTAGAGGGGTATATAAACCACTGCCTCTCATTTCATTTCATTTCAATCATGCAGACGCCGAACAGTCAAGTCAGCTCTCCTCGCGGACCGCAGTTAAGGCCGCGAAATTTATTTGAGGAATTTGTCAGGCTAGAGGAGCAAGACAGAGTCCACAATAATCTTGCTCGGATTGGCAATCCGATGACAGCAACTGCTGTCAATCCAACGGAATGGCGCTACATTCCACTTTTTAGCCATGTACCAGTTAGTGTGGAAGTCGACAGTGCTACCAAAGAGAGAGTCAAAGACTCTCTCAGCAGAATTGGTAGGGTGTAAGATGACGTTACTCCCGAGAACGAACCATCGGCTCTCTTAAGGGCCACCATGGGGCAAGAATTGATAGAACCTCCTCGCGGTTTGCCCTGGGCAGTCTTCGGACTGGCGAATACTATCATTAAGTTGAATCTGCTATCAGTCAACTTGAACGTTATGCAGTCGATTGCTATCCCAGAAGCATGTCTGATTCGCTGGTTTGGAGCAATTCTGTTGTTGATATAACCCTTATATAAGCCAGAAGAAAGGGGTGCGTGTAGCGCAGGCTCATTCAATTTCAAGTTCACGATTGGAAGAAGCGACAGTCTGCCAAAAGCATTCCCGTCTTCATCCGATAAAAGACAAACCGCCATTCCCGAGTTCGTCATCCTCGAAGACGAGTGGATGAAGAGGATGATAAGGGATGATCAAAGGATCGTTTGGACGGATGAGTGTGAACTTCGAATACCACTCGCATCCGAAAGGAGCCAGATGCACCACACGACCGTCGGCGGTATAGGGTCTATGACAACCTAACCGTCATACCCGTTGTCTACTCCAGCCAATAGTCAAATTAATTCACACCCCGAGAACGAACCATCGGCTCTCTTACGGGCCACCATGGGGCAAGACATGATAGAACCTCCTCGCGGTTTGCCCTGGGCAGTCTTCGGACTGGCGAATACTATCCTTAAGTTGAATCTGCTATCAGTCAACTTGAACGTTGCAAATGAAGTTCGGTGTAATACTTCCTTTCGACGGGCGTTCCTGTAAAGGGCGGCGGTGAAACCCGTAGCTATGTATACCGCAAGGGACATTCGGCAATGGTCAATCTTGTTAAACCTCTCTGCGTCATGTTTGCAAGTGATTGCCTCTGTCTCAACGTAGTATGCATTCGCGCCAGGGCGACCTTTAGCCAACTGTCGAAGGTTGCCTAAAACTTTCCATTGCATACGTTATGAGAACCATGAGTTCTACCTGTCTCTATCAATGAGACGAATTGATGAAGGGAATGAAATGGGAGGACACTCACGCGCCACACGCAACATAACACACTTCTCTCTTCCGTAGTCTAACAAGCTCTTTACACATGGATCGCAGTCGATTGCTATCCCAGAATCATGTTGTCGATTGCTATCCCAGAATCATGTAAGCTATCTTAATTTTATTTGACACTATTTCATCTACCATCATCGTCCATATGAAATGTTTTAAGATTTGCAAGTTAGACTAAGCGTGCTACTATTTCCAAATGACATAGTATACAGGTTAAAATCATCACTTAAGCCCATACCGTAGTCTAACAACTCTTTACACATGGATCGCAAGGCATTGCTATCCCAGAATCATGTAAGCTCTCGCATTTTAGTTGACGAACTAATTTCATCTACATCATCGCCCTATGAAATGTTAAAGATTTACAAGTTAGACTAAGCGTGCTACTATTTCCAAATGAAAAAGTATACATGGTTAAATCATCCACTTAAGCCCATCCGTAGTCTAACAAGCTCTTTACACATGGATCGCAGTCGATTGCTATCCCAGTATCAGAAGTGTAAGCTATCTTAATTTTATTTGACACTATTTCATCAGCCAATCATATCGTCCCCATAATGAAATGTTTTAAGATTTACAAGTTAGACTAAGCGGCAACTATTGCCAAAATGAAAAAGTATACATGGTTAATTCATCCCACTGAAGCCCCATTCAATAAGTCAGTTTTAAATGAAAGCAAAGATAATACGAAATAAAAATTTAGTATGGCATTATTTCAAAAGGTCTCATCGTCATTATCGTCCCAAAGTCTGGCTTCACATAGAAACAAAAATGTTCAGTTGCTTTAATCGTTCTTCCACTGCGAGCCTCACTTTGTCAATATACTTCCCAACTCCGCATAGTTCGTGGCTGGGAGTTAAGGGTGTACCACTCCCATAATTGGCGCGAATTTCGGGCTGGTGATCGAGCGCAATCACATCGTCAGTAAATCGTACTGGAGATACTTCCACCTCACGCCTGTTAAGTCGGGACACTCCTCACATACACTCTCTTCGTTGTCCGCTGGTAATGACAACTTTCTGATATTGTCCAGTCGGTACACCTTCTCTTCCTTCCCCTTCGTTGGT
>CAJQUW010016104.1:0-74157 GCA_907163375.1 Prostheceraeus crozeri
AACCCATTTTTGACCACAGTTCCAGAAGTGGAACAAAATTTTAAAATTAAGTTGGAGAGGCAATGAAAACTGATTGTATAAAAATTTGTATACTAGACATAATAATTGAAGCAGACGATGATATAAAATCTAAAACATGACATTCTTCATAACCACAATGCTTCTGAAATGCATGAATACCTGAGTTATTCCAAAAATTTCATAAGATTAAATACGTCTTTTTCTTTTTGTTTCTAATCTGATATAAAAAAATATGTTTAACAACGAAATAGCACTTTAAATGTATTGTTCGTATTGAGGTTGTTATGCTTTAATGCAATCTCAGTCTTGAAACAGATCCTACGCTGTTAAATTTGAAATTCAAAATTTGTTCCACTTGTGGAACTGTGGGCATGGTAGGTATCAGTACTTTCGAAACATGATATTATCAACAGCTACTTCTGCTGACTCAGCGATCGTTGAAAGATTGAATAAAATCAGTTATCACACGTGCAATATCTACGCCACAGATGGAATAAGCCTTTCGAAACTCTCATAGGTGCATGGATATCTTCCCTTCATATGACGCTGGAATCTGACGTCTGCCACCACAGCGCTTGTTGAAAGAAATTACCTGTCACTCGATAGCCAATAGGTATCTCTGATATTTAGGCTTTCCATTGCCGTGCATAAACGCTATCTATCTTCATTTTTTAACTAGATGTCGAAAAGATACACGCTCGATGAAGTCAGCATTATTGAAAACGACGATGATATTGCCAGCGCCCAGATTATGATGGAACCGCCAGGTGACGGCCAAGAGTCTGATGAGGACAGTGGGAGTGAGGATGAGTGTTTTAGTGTGAACAATTTATCAAGACGACAACTGACTGCTCCGGTTGAAGGACATTTCTGTACACGATCACATGAAATCAATGAATTACCTTCGGTTCATACGAATGCTGATGTGCCTACATGTGTGTCAGAGTCGGTGATCTCCTGGGTCAAGCGTGACCTAAATCCAAAAGAGCGGGGACTTTTCCAACTGAAAATTCTTTACAGTTTCCAAATAATCCTGTTGAATGTTTTGAATCGGTGATGACTGATGAAATGATTGAGTGGATAGTGGACATGTTCAAAATCTATGCTGCGCAGCGCTACCATGATTTTACGTTTCAGACTGACAAGGTCGAAATTCGTGCTTTTCTCGGAATTCTTTTTATCTCCGGTTACATCAGTGTTCCACGATGGAGGATGATGTGGGAAGATGATACTGAAACAACAAATTCCTTCGTTTGTAATGCGATGTCCAGAGCTCGTTTCGAACTGCTGAAAAAGTATTCACATTTCAGTGACAATGATCAATTGGATAAAAACGACAAGTATGCCAAAGTTCGTCCTTTATGCGACAAGCTGAGAGCCATTTATTCAAATTTAATCAAGGATCACATTCCAGAAAACCTGTGTGTTGATGAAGCAATGGCAAAATATTACGGCAGACACAGTGGTAAGCAGTACATTCATAATAAGCCTCTGAAGTATGGGTATAAGATTTGGTGTTTATGTGACTCGAAAGGTTACTTAATTGATTTTGATCCTTATCAAGGTAAATCGCAGATTGATCCTGAGCTTGGATTGGGAGCAAGTGTAGTTTTGCGTTTGTTAAAAAGTGTACCATATCTTCCCTACAATATTTATTGTGATCGTTTCTTTTCTTCGCTGAAGTTATGTAATCGACTTCTCCGGCAAAATCTTGGTTTCACAGGTACCATCATGTCGAACAGAACAAAGAAATGCCCATTGAAAGATCAAAAGGAACTTAAAAAAGAACCAAGGGGCTCTTTTTCGTGTTGACACTATTACTGAGACCATCGTAGTTGTTTTTAACGATAATAAAGTTTTTCACGTCGTCAGCACGGCACACGGCATCGAACCTATGTCTGCAGCTTCACGATGGTCAGCGGCGTCGAAGAAAAAGGTAACAATAAAACAACCACGATTGATCCATGAGTATAACAAATACATGGGCGGTGTAGACAGGATGGACCTGAATATGTCATATTACGCCACTTCCATTCGTTCAAAGAAGTGGTGGTGGCCGTTGTTTTTATTTGCGATAGAGTAGTCGGCGATGCAAAATGCATGGCAATTACATCGAAAATCTGGACATGATCTGGATCAACTTGCGTTTCGAAGAAATATCGTTCAGAATTATCTGTCTCTGGCGCGAACAAAACGACCATGTCGAGGAGGACCTCCACAAGCAAAGCACATGAGCCTCGAAAAACGAGTGCCTTTGACTTTGAGGAAATCCAATGTGGGTGATCATAACATTGGACCAGCATTTAAACAGAATAGGTGTGCTCTGTGTCGAGCAAACACTAAGAAGATGTGTTTGAAATGCTCAGTGAATTTACATGAAAGAAGTTTTGCTGATTTTCATTCTGTTGGAAACTAATTTTGAAGTGAACTTTTAAAACCTTAGTGTTAGTTTGTGTTTAGATAATTTGTGTTTATTCTTCATTCTGTTGTTTCATTGAAAAAATTAAGTTTGATAATGGTCTATTGATATTTGAAAACTGAATTGCGTTTCATTGATTATAATGTGTTGCTTATCACCGTCTGTGTTGTCTCTAAGCAATCAATAAATTTTGAAAACTTAACGTCAATGAGAATATCTTTGAATTGACTGTTCCTTCAGAGCTCATAGTTCCACTTCTGGAGGACAAAGTGAATGTTACCTTTCATGCTCACAGTTCCACTTGTGGAACAAAGTGAATGCTACCTTTTATGCTCACAGTTCCACTTATGGAACAAAATTTGAATTTCAAATATTGAGCGCAATAATGATATTCCGAAAGAAAAAATAGTGAATTCGATATGTACCAAGGTAAAATATATCAAAATTACTGCTAATATAAAAATCAAAAATTCGGTCAAAAATGGGTTAAGGGTCACTGAATTGTGTTGTTTCTTCATCTGTAGAAACTAAATACAGTAGAACCCACTTATAACGGACTCGGCTATAACGAACTCTCGGATATAACGTATTCCTTTTGCAGGCACGGACAAAAATTCCTATTATGTCTACATAATAGTACCTCGGTTATAACGTACTACTCGGATATAGCGAACTCTTTTCAGGGGTCCACAGAGCAAATTTTGATTTTTTACACCGTACTTAGGGATGAAAGTACTTAAGTATTCTGAATCATCGAAACGAAGCTGTCATGATTCTACAATAGCTTGCTACGTTTGATGATGGAAGCAACAGCTCTTGTCATTGGCTCGGAGGAGGACAACTTTTGAGTGTCGAATCCGTCCAATGAGCAATCGATAGAAGTGAACTGGAATTAAAACATTGTCTGTGATGGTGTCTTCTTAACGCGTCACTGCGCTGTTTACATTGTTTTTTTAGTCATTCAGATTTTTAGATTCATGTTCAGAATATTGCATATTTTTTCTCACACAATAGAGAATTGTTAAGACACTATGCTGACGAGTAGGCATGATCATACATGTAGATCATTACATGTACATGTATTTATGGTGATGCATAGTGAGAATTAGCTGGTCATGATGGATAGGACCTTACTATTGCAGTTGACAACTTAATTTGGTGCAGAAGTAGACTTCAATACTTCTTATACAACTTGTTCTTCCACACCTCGGATATAACGTACCTCGGATATAACGTACCAATGTTTTAGGTCCCTTGAAGTACGTTATAAGTGGGTTCTACTGTACTAAAATGTGCGATTTTAGTGATATTTGAGCAGAACTAAAAGTTTGAAATATTTGACCTTTGACCTCATCTAATGACAATGATGCAATACCAAAGTGATCAATAATCATCGTTTTATCAACCACCTGGACCAGATGTGGATGGTTTATTAGTTTTTGTTGTCATTTTCCATTTCAAATAGTAATCTAATGGAAATTTGTTAAAAATTGGCGGATTTTGACGTTCACCTCAGCCCAGGGATGACCCTAGAAACAGCAATGATGCTGTTTTTCTGAATCCCCTTTCAATGCCTATTCGATTGATGTGTGGTTTGTCAAAATTGGTGCAATACTTTGGGAGATCAGCAGAAGCGGAATTCACCCCCTCCCAGTGGGGCCAGGGTTGCCGCAATATCGGTTAATGCCATTGCGTAGAATGCCTGGGATAGGATTGCGGCATGTCCGCCCCAGATGAACACATACGCAAAAGGATCTCTCTAATTAATCGGCTAATGTTCGTCGACTAATGTGCTTGAACTGATCATAAACAAACAGTTGTGGTCCCACTAACTTAAAAAAGAACAAAAAGTCGGTTTTCCATGGTCATTTCGACGTCCTGGGAGAATATTCACAGAAATCTGACATGTGCATCATTACTCAAATGTTTAAATGTTTTAAAAGATTTATTGACGTCAAATGATAGGAGGTAGTGATTGCATCAGCTTTACAATTTCTAAGCAACACGATTGATTCTTTTCTCAGCACAAATATTTGTTTCTTTGTGTTTAGACCGTATGAAATGAATAATCCGACTCAGCATTGATCTGTGTTAAGAAGTCCCGGTATGAAGAAGAAGAATCAATGTCCGTAGATATCGCATCTCCAAATTGAGAATGTGTCCATTGCTTTCAGTTTGGATCCAAAGTAATGTCTGTCTCATTACACAGCGGCAAAATTCTCTGATAATCAGCAATAGTAGAATTGTTTACAGGATAGCAGAAAGGCTGTTGAAAGACTCTCAAAAGAACAGCGGTGATGATTATTGCTGAGACGATGAGTATGAATACGATCCGATATGGCAACACTTTTCTCAAAGATTCATTTGTCCAGGTATGTGCTTCTGCTTCATCGAATTCCCGAGCAGAAATCACTGCGCCGCGTGAAGCAGACAGAGAACTAATACGTCGTCGCCTCCCTGACTTTGGAGCTCCCAACAGAGGCTCTGAAATTGAAATTCGAATTTTGCGGAAAGTTGATTGATAGACATATCATTTCAACTTCATTTACGGTCGAACAATTTGATATTCAGGTTTATGCGCAGACAAAAACGGTTACAGAAACACATTTCTGCGTCAATGGTACTGGTAGTCGGGCAGGCAGAACGAGTTTCTGCACGGAACGAGGCCGAGAGTCAGGCTTTCACAGAATGATGCACGTCTGACGAGTTCCAGTGAGTTCCTCTTCTTGTCAGACAGGATCAAAGAAAAACACATGTAAATCCAATGGGACGCAGATTTTGGTCAAAATGAAATTTTCTTTGTTTTCGCTTATCAAAGGGAAAGTATTAAGTATAGAGTCATGATTTTTGATATTGAATGTCTTCAGGTTATTTCCTATTATGTGCATGTGTTACTCTCATGCTTCTGATCGGCAATGTATGTGAGAATGTAGTTGAATGTGGATAAAGTTGCTCAAAATGTTTGTGTTTGCCGACATTGAGAGGCTCGCCAAATCTGAGAGTGTTTAGCCATAAAGATTAGGGTGCATTAACATGAAAGGAAATGACCAAAGAGTCAAAAATTATGACCCTGGACTTAACACTTTTCGTTTGATGAGAGAAAACATAGAAAATTTCATTTTAACCAACAACTGCAGTCTGCGTCCGGTTGCATTGACATGTGTTTTTCTTTGATCCTGTCTGACAAGAAGAGGAACTCTCTGAAACTCGGCAGACGTGTAGATTCGTTGTAGGCAAAGGGTGTACATCATTCTGTGAAAGTCTCATTTTCAGCCTCGTTCCCTGCAGCAACTCGTTCTGGCTGCCGGACTATGTTAATTGATATTGCATAAAGTGCATTGATGAATGACGATATGATCAAATAAAGTGAATCCCTTCGGAAACAATTGGTTGTACAAGATCCACGACACTCATGATTAGAAATATTACTACAGCGTATGTTTGGTTGACTAATTTCCAACTGTGCATTTACATATTTCTAAAAAATATCTTTGGCTTATTCTGATTGTGTTTGTGATGTACCTAAAGATATCCGCACATGCTGTAAATAATTTTCAATTGCTGCATGGACATGTATTTACTAATTTTTACATTTCATTATGCATCTGAGTAATTTAGATCATAAAAGACTTCAGAGGACCAACTTTTTTTATCAAATATCACAAGTGGTCATGAGACTTGAATTGATAATGGATCACCTACGACCCATATCGGTTCTTAAGTGCTATTCTCACTATCAGCATTCGTCAAGCTAAATGCGTCTATGCTGATTGTACCACCGGTAAGCCCGTTTTACTGATTCGACCGTTATTGGAGGATGGCTGTAACGGTGCGCGTGTGTTGATGTTGATTTGAAAAATCCCAAAAGAATTCTTCATCCACTTTTTGAATTGTCAAAATAAGGAAAATAAAGCACAAAAGGTACAAGGATTACGAGGTCATGTCCAGAGACCTTTCCCCGGTTCACGGCAGTGGAACACACTGGATTATGGAATGACTTGCTGCAATATCTGACACAGAGAGCGGTTACGAGAGTGCGCTAATAAACATAGATATTTATCTGCTACCACGCAAGATGAAGATGATACGTTTCTTTCTGTAGACAAAGTGCCGGCGTCATGGCTTTTATAATGAGAGACTCTAGAATTTGTAGATAGCGGAAATTGTTACTACTACCGATGATGGAAAAGTAAGTTTGACTATCTCGGACTGTGATTCAAATTCTTTGCTGAATAGTATTACAAAGCGATGTTTATTGTCGCAATGCTAAGACAGTGCAGCTAAAAACTGAATTACACTGCTGCCATCTATTTTATGCAATATTCACATAGCAATCCTCACTGAATGCCAAGGTTATTCAATACTTCATGCAAAAAAGGCCTCCCACCGCGGTTCGGCCTGATGTCAGACTGCAGCCACATCGCGGACTGGGTACATTGGATCGGTAGTTTGGTTCCGTTGAAACATTTTCGAGTGCCTCTGGATCATAATAAATAACTTACCTCCTTCCGAATTAACCATTTTTTCTCTACCTTCTTCGCAATCAGAAGCGACCGTTTCTGAATCTTTTTCTTGAAAGCCATTATTTCTAGAAGACGTTTTTCCGTATGCAATAATTCTGGCCTGAAATGTAGCAACACACGTTTTATGACTGAGTCTTGAATTCGTAGACAAATTGAATCAAGTACTGTTTCATCATTGCACTCAACTTGCCTCAAAACTGCAAACTCTCTAGAACAGCATCTGGAGAGGTGACAGTTTTGTAGTAATGATAAAACAATGAGAAGACGAAGAGATTAATCCTGCTACCATTGAATTGGGAAAATTTGGTGACTTGCATACGGGATGCGGAGTCCTATCACTTTGATAGGACTCCGACTCCGACTCCGACTCCAGGTGGCAAATATTTATAGCCTAGTTTTTTTAAAAAAAACTGGAAACCTACATCATAGATCATAGGCTTGCCTAAACCTATCTTTAGTGATCATTGCTGTATCAATTATCAATCATTTTCGATGAAGGTTAATCAAATGTCGCTTTAAGTTGGATGCATGCGAGGGTAAGAGGTAATGTTCTCAAACAAACTAGTATTTCATTTTTGTCTCTGATGTGGCCTTTGGTGCGCAGATATGATCGAGGCAAGGAAGGCTTGTCTTCTCAACTAAATCAGCGAGTGAAAAGACAATCCTGTTTTCACTATCACAGTTCATTCCCTCAACTATTACAAGCGTTGCATGCACTGCTGTCTCTGTACTTTTGTTTGACAGAGAAAGTTGACATTAAGACAATAACAGATATAGGCACGAGGATAAATAATTTGTTTGTATTATACTCGGTGTCTAGTTATAGGCGAGATAGATAGATGTAGATATTCTTGTTCTACATGATGTAAATTCTTCTACAGCTCACACCGCCACACATTATTATGCATGTCATCATTTCTTAACCAAAGATTCAGCGAGTATATGGGTCAGAACTGTGAAAATTCTATCTGAAAACTGTTAGAACCGATAGCGTAGGAAAAGTCGCAGAAGAAGGACAAAAATCAACGAAGACAAAGTATCATGTACTAGATAACATTGCCACGCGTAATTACCGAGCACCCCAAACATCCATGGTTCAGGGCAATTTATACCTCTACGCGCGTTCAGCAATCACTTGATCTGATGTTGTCAAAGCATTAGGAATGTTTATGATGAACAAACGCGCGGGCGGGCGTTTATAGTTTAAGCGTCGTCTGCAGTTGTCCGCGTTGCCGCTTGAAACATGGATGAACCGCTTACCATGTACTGTCTGCCCTGAGCATAAAATTGAGGTCACATCAATTGAGAATCACATTGTTTAGCCTCGGATACATACAGACACATGAGACGCAAAGTCTATATAGCAGACTGCCGAAATTTGTTGCAGTAATGTCACTGGTAACCGCGGATGTTTAGGGTCATGTAATTGAGCGTAGCATGTCACCTAGTGTGTTGTTGGCGTCCGCTATAAAGTGAAAGAAAAGAAGGAGTAGATATTGAAATGAAAATTAATGATAAAAGTGTTTGGAAAATTGAAACCTAAATAACTTCGGAAGACATTTGAATGGATCGAACTTCCTGTAAGCTACACTCAAGAGACGTATTTCAGCAACGTCATTCGAGAGAAGATTTTCTCCGTTCAATGGCAGGCCCATCCTCCAATCCCCAACGGAAAGTTTAGAACAGCATGAGTTTACCTTTTCACATTGTAGATTCCAGTCCGTTAAAGTGACTATCGTCACAAAAATTGTCGCCTCAATGCTGGTTCCACCCACCAGACCAATCCATATACCTGAAGAAGAATTGTCAGGGTTTAGAGGGAAGTCAACTTAGAGATCAAAATTGAAATTAAATTGAATAATATGTCGCTCGACCACGAACATCGAGCGATGGTACAAAATGTTTTTGCCGCTGTACGGTATCGTGACATGGAAGTTGCAATCATGCATATATTTCGCAGGTCGTGGTTCCCTTTATAGACAGTGTCATTTCATCGACAGATTGATGATATTCACACAAGAGTATCATGTATCCATCCACAAATTTTCATGTTTTTCACCAATAAGCGAAGTTTTTTGCAATGCGTTTTATATAACAACACTTTGGACAATTTTCGTCTTTTCAACTTTGCAGCTTCGTTTTCTTTGAAAATTTGCAGGTGTAGTCAATTTTTCACGCTGAGTTCGAAAATCATAGTGCGACCTCAAAAATGAGTATTTGTACAAGCCTATTACCAGGTGACTTCTGACCGATAATTTTGTGGCATCGGTCAGATGGACATTTTGGCCGTTTAACGAGATTTTGAAAATGCATGATGATCATAGTCTTTTCAAAACAAATTTCGCATGCATTATTACATTGTGGTTCTTGATATAGGTTGATATAGGATGATATAGGTTCTTATCAGGGATGCGGAGTCCTATCATCCGACTCCGGGGTTTGATAGGACTCCGACTCCGACTCCGGGTGGCAAGTATATATAGCCTAGTTTCTTAAAAAAAACTAGTAACCTTCATCACTGCTGCATCAATCATTAATCATTTTTGATGAAAGTTTGTTTATTAGATGTCACTTTAAGTTGGATGCATACGACTCGGCTCCTCCCATCTTGTTGATGTGTGCTTCACACGGTTTTCTCCAGTCTCTACTAGGCAGGAAAATCTCCCATCCTTCTTCAAAAAATATGAGTACATTTTCGATTGTAATATGCGCTTTGGAGAAGCTATCACACACGATGAACGTGAGGGTAATGTTCTCAAACAAACTAGTATTTCATTTCATTTTTGTCTCTGATGTGACCTTTAGTGCATAGGTGTGATCGAGGCTAGGAAGGATTGTCTTCTCTACTAAGTCAACGAGTGAAAAGACAATCCTTTTTTCACTATCACGGTTCATTCCATCAACAATTACAAGCTTTGCATGCACCAGTGTCTTTGTACTTTTGTTTGACGGAGAAAGTTGACATCAAGATAGTGACAGCTATGCACGAGGATAAATAATGTGTTTGTATTATGTTTCTGGCCTGGTTATAGGCCGGAGTCCGGAGTCGTATCATTTGATAGGACTCCGGGACTCCGACTCCGCATCCCTGGTTCTTATTGCATTATATATAGGTTCTTGATAATTCTGTGAGTTTTCATGAAATCCGGATAAAAAATGTGGTTTCATCATCAAATTGAAATTTTGAGAAAAATCAAAAAATCTGGTCGAAAGAAACGGGACATTTTTTTAAATTCACAATTGCTCAATTATGATGATCCGTATGTAATTTCTTTCCTTTTGATGCAACATCTAGACCAGGGGTGCACAACCTTTTACATTTTTCGGCCGCCATTTCGAAGGCCGAAAGAATTACGCCCGCACTTAATATGTGTGCAGCCAACTAGGTCAACAGCCAATCCTTTTTATATTCCACCACTCAAATTAGCTTTCCCTGATGAATGACGCAGTGAAAATCGCATAAAGGCCTACTTCGTAAAGAATGAGTCAGCAAGTTAACCCATATACGACCGACGGCCATTTTTGACCCGAAAAGTTTTCAGCTTAAGGTGTTATTAGCACTTGAAAATCTGAAAGCATGTTTTTGTAAGGGCAACCGAAGGAGAAAATACTTTACGGAGCTACTGTAGCAATTCATAAAGGAATCACGAGCCATACAAAATTCATTCATTCATTCATCACAGGGCCGGTGATCTAGCAGGCATCCTTATTCAGGCCATGTAATTGAAGCTAACGCGCGCGAACAATTCGAGTAAACTACAATTGTCCCTTTTGTTTCTTTTAGCTTATGATCTAGCCATGAATGCACATGAATGTAACTTCCCTAAAATATTCTATTCATGAGTTATCGAACTGCGCGCATGAGTTATCTTCATCGCGGCTGCGGGCGCGCATTTTTCCAAACAGCATGGGCATAGATGTGTTCGACAGTTAGAAGGTGACTAGCATGTTGCTATAGGGACGATTGTTTTTCAATTGCCTTGAACTCTAGAAATATTTGCAATATACATGGGCAATATTCTTTTTCATTTAGGCTTACTTCTCATTGTCACGGCCGCACTCTGCCTCTGCTACGGCCGCAGGTTGCGCACCCCTGTTCTAGACTATGTAAAATTTAGGCTATTTTTGTGGTAGGCTATCTACTATTGATGAACATTTTGGAGGTATAGAGCCTAGGGAAAAGGAATACTAGCACCTCATACCCTAGACCACCTTGATGGTTTTGCCTTTGATGAATTTGATAAATGTTTGTGAAGTTTCTTTTTTCGCCTCGTTTTTTCGGAAGTCTTCGTTTGTTTGATTTAATTTTTTGTTTGTTGGACAGTTACAAGGTGACTAGCATGCTACTATAGCTCCGATTGGTTTCGATTGTCTTGAACTCCGGAAGCATTTGCAATACACATGTACCATATTCTTTTTCATTTGCTTCACAGTCACGGCTGCACTTTGCCTCTGCTACGGCCGCAGGTTTCGCACCCCTGATCTAGACTCATAAATGATGTATTTTGTCATATAAAGAAAGTTAAAAACATCATTGCTAAGTTGAGAAATGACCATCGGTCAGAAGACAAAAATGAAAATGAAATCTTGAATTGTAGTCTGGTTCAGTGTTGGATTTGAGCTTGATAGCGGTAGGGGGGGAAGTTTTTGGGTCAACGTCGTAACTAAAGCCGGAAAAGTGGTGATCAAAAGGAAGAGGACATCAATTCTTATAGTACTACTCTCATCCTCGCACTAGAACGCCCGCGAGGATCATTCTGCAATTTAGTGCAATTTGACCTATAATGAATTCACAAATATCGGACTTCTGTCAATATTCACAGAGTGAAGGGCATGCAATGTTCCCAAACCTGATTTTCTGGATTGTGAATTATGTGAAGGATTGTGAATAATCACATTTACATCAATCAAATGCCATGTGTGCATTGTCGACAAGACCATGAAAGAAACAAGATAGCATCCTGGATTCCACTCTCTTTTGATGGTTTCGTTGCCTTCAACTATTCCATGAAGCATTTTCTGGTTCTCGAATTCAGTTATCATCTTTCTGAACAAAGAAAGCTAATTATTGATTATTAGACAATTAAGTTGATGAAGAATCGTGAGGCTTACATCTCTCAATGTTTCTCATATTCACAAAAATCATCCATTGAAGCTCAATCAATCTGCTTGAGGCAATATAAGGCCTATCTACCGGAAATATTCGTCCCCCTCAGGGAAGGAAGGTGTATCTTCACAGTCGGGGATGAGACGAGGCAGTGAAGGGGAACTTCCCCACTTTCCCTCACCGAAAATGCAACACTAGCTGTCTGCTATCCTAATAGGCCTACTTCATTGTAGGAGACTTTTTTTGGTGCTTTTTCTGCCTTCAGCTACATTTTTCATGCAGAAAACCTTTTAGATTGATTTGACTTTATCGTGACCGACAAGAGGAGATCATGAAAATAGGGTCAGAACGAAGGATTTTACAGACGGAAGACACTTTTGACGAATATTGCTATATAGAGTGGATTTACCCGTCTTCTCTTGTTAATGTGCATAGAAATTCTCTGTGTCAAAAGCACGTTTCCGCACACCTACTCGTATGTTCTACAACACATTCATTCCAAGGTACCTGCGCATGATGCAGATTTGCCTATGGCAAGTGATAAATTTTTGTGTATTTCTATTACTACAACATCCATATAATTCCGCTCTCATGAAAACACAAGGAATTTCAAGTCTCTACATGAAAATTGAGATAACACATGCCATAAACCTGTTTGTCTGTTTGAGGTTACTCTTTCAGAAAAAGTTAACTTTAAAGACAAGCATTCTATGTTATTGCATGCGTTTTCATACAGAAGACAAAGCCTTAACTATCTGCACGCTATTATTATATTTACTTTCTGCGTGTTCGTACTCATTTAATTTTTGCTCTTCTGACGACGTGTACAATCTGGTCATTTCAACGTCCACCGCTGTTGTAAATTCATTCCAGCGTAACACTTGAGAAGTGCTGCCGAAATATGTCGTGCTGACAAATAAACTATAATGAAAGCGGATCAAACTTCTTCAAAGATTTCAAACGCCGCCATCACGAAGCTCGAACTTTAGCCAAGCAGTTGGATAAATTGGTTGGCCTGAGATGCAAGCTCGTCAAAGCAAGAACTCGTACACACTATCTCTCCGATTCCATTGAGAAAGGCATACTCAACAGCTACGCAAGCGCATGACCAGTGCTCGTTTAAGGCCTTCCCCAGGAACATGTGAACGTTTCTTGAAGGCAGAGAAGGCAAAATTGGATCGGAAACTACAGCCTTTGATTATCTCACTTTTGCGTCAGAAATGTTCATGCTTGGCATCTTCTGAATCCCTGCGATGTAGAAATTCCGAATATGTAAGTTGTATTCAAATAAGCTCAATAGTTATTTTTCAAACTTCATCAATAATTTTTCTCATTTTCTCAAAAGTACACAAACACCATGTAAGGTGAATTGTTCATTATAAAATTGGTGGTTGCATCGCGAAATCTATGAATGAGTAAGTCAAGGGATTGTATCGATATCTTGGTAGTCTCTGGCTAATCATAACTTGTTTATAGACTTCTATGATTAAGAGTTTACATAGAAAACTTAACTGCGGGAGGGACAGTCAACTTTCTGATCCCGTGAGACTGAAGAGTTGATTTTTCTCCCGGCAGAGATATCTTTTCACTCCCACAGAAAATAAAAATATGTTTTATTCCATTGATATGATAGAGATAAATGTCCAATCAACTTGCATCTTCGGTTGGAGAATACATAGCTTTTGACACTCGGAGATTGTGAACATTTATCTCCGAAGTCAGTGGGATGATACAAACATGCATGCTTACCGAAGACTTTCAACTCGGTCAACAGACCCAGTGGAACAGCTATCGGTAGACTGATGACGTAATAGCCGATGAAGAGAATGACCGCTCCCAAAAGTTGTCTTCCACAACCTCTCAAGGCTCCAGCCGACGTGACCTGAAAATACAAATGTTGGCCTTCGAGTACACAAACTCAGACAAGGTTGATTCTTTAATCACGCTCAATGTTACGGTGCTGACCCAAGATCTTGAGGTGTATCTCAAGCTGCAAAATTAGTCATAGCTCACATTCTATGCAACTGATTCGCTTCCTATTTAGGTCAATATTTATCACCGGAGGATGTGCTGTAAGCGAGTGATATGGAAGTCAATGTTGCAGCCACAAAATTCCAAAATTCCGATGCTCTATAACAATAAAGGACAGGAACGGAGCAGCGACAAAAGCCCCCCTCGACAAAAGCCACCTCGACAAAAGCCACCCAGACAAAAGCCACCCCGACAAAAGCCACCCCGAAAAAACACACCTCGACAAAAGCCACCCAGACAAAAGCCCCCCCCCCCCCGACAAAAGCCACCTCGACAAATTCATGTATAATGTACTGTATGTAGATCTGTCTCCATATGGAATACATGCTTCTTTCACATGCTAACACTTTCATTTTGATATGAATCAATTACTTCTACTTAAACGTAAGACTTTGTCAGAACTTGCTTGATAACTGCAGATTGATATTCTGGACAATCTGCTCACCTGCTGCATACCGGTCTGTGTCAGATCGGATTACGATTACGTGAACCAACATGTCAAGTGGCTTAGGATTTGACAGCTCAAAATGAATCGCAAATCAAATTTTTATGTCAATCTTCCACCAAAGAAAGTGAAAAAAATCAACATCTGACCTTCAACGACGACTTAGAAATCTGTGCGAGCAACATGAAAACGGTTCAAAAAACACTCCTGAATTTTTAACAGCAATCGGCAATTGCATTCGTCTGTGTATGTGAGTTATACAATATACATCGGTCACTGCAGTAAACCGGTGAGTTCTTTTTTTACCATATATTTTCAACATGCGGCATATATTGTAGCACACTTACATGTGTGTACTTCTATGTACAGGACGTACTTATACAATCTACTTGTATGCACTACATATGCGAGTTGGTATTACATTACATATGATCATACAGAAGGATTTTGTCTGACGGCTGTTGTCGGGGTGGCTTTTGTCGGGGTGGCTTTTGTCGGGGTGGCTTTTGTTGGGTTGGCTTTTGTCGAGGTGGCTTTTGTCGGGGTGGCTTTTGTCGAGGTGTCTTTTTTCGGGGTGGCTTTTGTCGGGGTGGCTTTTGTCGAGGTGGCTTTTGTCGGGGTGGCTTTTGTCGGGGTGGCTTTTGTCGAGGTGGCTTTTGGTGGGGTGGCTTTTGTTCGGTTGGCTTTTGTCGAGGTGTCTTTTGTCGGGGTGGATTTTGTCGAGGTGGCTTTTGTCGAGGTGTGTTTTTTCGGGGTGGCTTTTGTCGGGGTGGCTTTTGTCGAGGTGGCTTTTGTCGGGGTGGCTTTTGTCGAGGTGGCTTTTGTCGGGGTGGATTTTTGTCGGGGTGGCTTTTGTCGAGGTGGCTTTTGGTGGGGTGGCTTTTGTCGAGGTGGCTTTTGGTGGGGTGGCTTTTGTTGGGTTGGCTTTTGTCGAGGTGTCTTTTGTCGGGGTGGCTTTTGTCGGGGTGGATTTTGTCGAGGTGGCTTTTGTCGAGGTGGCTTTTGTCGAGATGGCTTTTGTCGGGGTGGCTTTTGTCGAGGTGGCTTTTGTCGGGGTGGCTTTTGTCGAGGTGGCTTTTGGAGGGGTGGCTTTTGTTGGGTTGGCTTTTGTCGAGATGGCTTTTGTCGAGGTGGCTTTTGTCGAGGTGGCTTTTGTCGGGGTGGCTTTTGTTGGGTTGGCTTTTGTCGAGGTGGCTTTTGTCGGGGTGGCTTTTGTCGGGGTGGCTTTTGTTGGGTTGGCTTTTGTCGAGGTGGCTTTTGTCGAGGTGGCTTTTGTCGAGGTGTGTTTTTTCGGGGTGGCTTTTGTCGGGGTGGCTTTTGTCGGGGTGGCTTTTGTCGGGGTGGCTTTTGTCGGGGTGGCTTTTGTCGAGGTGGCTTTTGTCGGGGTGGCTTTTGTCGAGGTGGCTTTTGTCGAGGTGGCTTTTGTCGGGGTGGCTTTTGTCGGGGTGGCTTTTGTCGGGGTGGCTTTTGTCGGGGTGGCTTTTGTCGAGGTGGCTTTTGTCGGGGGGGAGGGGGCTTTTGTCGTACATCCGACTGGAACAGACATCCTCATTGGGAATAATGCTTCCACGTGGACAAGCATTGCCACGACAGCGGCACCTGAAAGTGTTTTGGGATGCACATGCTTCTAGAAATAAAATGTGCAGATATCTATAACTGAAGACAGATTACCTTCAAAATGAAAATTACTTTAGATCTATAGTTTCAAATGGAAGGACAAGATGCTTGCTCCAATAACTTTGGATTACTAATGGTAGGCGTTAAACTTGACAAAATTTGAGTCGGTTTGTATTCACTCACAATTTTTCGCCAATATTTAGCCTACATTTATAATGTGAAGGTAAAACACTAAGTTTTCACATGATTCACTCTCATTCATTTCTGATTAATATGTAAGGTATCTCTAAATTGCTTAACTTTGTAACGCAATATTTGACATTTCAGTTTCATTTTTAAATAAAAGTTAGTATTTTGTCTTAAAATGGTTTTAATTGATTTTAAATACTTTCATGTATGACTGAAAACGTACCGCAATTCCACCTGCATATTGGAATACAGCATTGAGAACCAAAACTTGACTAACGCCTTCCGCAACTTTTCTGAAAAATAAACGTTGTCACCTTTATGTTTTCCAATAGATGGAATTTAATTATTAATTTCGTTTTTTAACGGGAAACTGTTATCGCGTTTATACTTTTATTCATGGGTTGTGCCAGTGGTTTATATATTATTTTTTACGAAGCACATAATCCATGAAGCAATTATAGAATATATTGACAAAATTCTATAAAATGCATACTGTATACATATCTTTTATCAAAAATGTCGACTTCAAAAATGCTATTTTCATTGACACCTATTTCCTCTTACAAAATGTGGGAGAGGGGATCCAACCCTCCCTCCTCATATTGTAGTTTTAGTATTTTTTTGTTTTAATATTTTTTGTAGTTTCCAAAAAATTAACAAGTCGTTAGCTTGTTTTTTTTAATTTTGTTACCTTGACGCACTTTGCTACGTTGAATTGTTTCTGCAGCACGTCTGCTGGCTGGACTCTGTCCTTCTTTCAAAGCCTGAGGTACATTTCAGTTAATAACGACTCTATTATTTTGATGGATGCTACTTTTTCTCTACTACAAATTTAATTTTTGAGGCTGTACAGGACCGCGCTGGTCGGGTTTGAGCGTCCAGTATTTAGCGGTCGAAATGTGATCGTCCTGACCAAGTTCCTGTTGATGACCTCATTTAGTTAGTCAAAAAATTTGTGTGCATATTTTGTAGAATTTCATTTCTCGTTTCAGCTCTCACACACCTAGTAGATTTAAGATAGCGCAATCCCGTTGTGTTAGCTAGATCTGATCATATGATTAGAAACAGACCAGTCCTCTTATCATCTGAATGGGCAGACTGCTTAACAGAATCTTTGCAAGACCTTAATCATAGTTTTGGACAGAATGATTTACTCGCCAATTCATTCCACATGAGGAGAGGAGTACCGTCTTCAACTAGTCTTCAACTTGTTCTTTTAACTTTGCTACCTTGACGCACTTTGAACGTTGAATTCAACGATCAAATTACCCAGATGAAATGGGGTCAGCAGGCTCATCAAGGAAGTTGCATCATACTTACGAGTCAGTTGTGAAAATATACGGCAGGTAGTTTCGGAGGGATACAAGGAGAACCGCCATCACAGTAGCTGTCATCACTGAAATGAAAACGCAAGAACATTAAGGTACTCAATATGACTGACACGCTGTAAGCCGAGCACAGAAAGTATCCGTTAAAATCAACAGCTAAAATACATGTAACTTTCTCTGTTTTTTGCAATCAATCATTTTTTGATACTAACGGATTTAACTGCTGCTAAAATCTGCTGTTTTCGTTACAGCTTCTCTGTGAAATTTGGCAATTATTTTAGCTGCTTTTCACTTTAGTGCAGCTTCAATACAAAGATATCGCTGCATTCTTTAACAAATATTCAAAGCTACAGCTCAAATATTTAAAACAAGCGTCTCATAAGCCTTCAAGCATCTTGTAAAACCTGATTCTTTCGGCATTATCGCAAGTTGATTAGAAGAGGATGAAACCTTATTCCCCGCACGAAAATAGCCGCATCTATGCCGGGTGTTCTCATCTTTCGTATGGCCTTCGCAAAGCTAAGACACTCGATCAACGCTTTTGTGGCTCTTAGTTTTAGCGTGTTTTCGGTAAGACACGGCTTACAAAAAGTGTAGCGATATCTATGCGCTACTAACATTGAAGACGACATAAAGCTTGTACCTATGGAATCTGTCTATGATTTCACAAGATATGTCTTAAAACTCAATCATTCAAACTTATATTTGGGCCCGTGTCCAACATAGAAATCAACAGTGCCATAGAAAGTCCTAGAATGGAAATTGCAGGAAAATTATGGCACATTCCGGGGAACTTAGTTGGGGCACTGTTTACAAAATGGCGACAGGATGACAAGGAAGGAAATCCTTTGAAATGTTCTGCATGTTCGTCATTTAAAAACTCGCTTCTATAATCTATCAAGAGTATAATCAGACATATATGCAACTTGTAATGTCCATTTACAGAACATGCATTACTCCAGCTTGAAATCAGAGGCCAAGAAATCTTAGAATATTTATTTTGCTTTGAAGGGTTTCCCTGTTCTTTATATTTGAACAATTTTCAAAATCTCTCCATGCATTCGAATATCAGCTGCCAAAATACTGTATACTATAATACTGTATCACATAAGTCATTCAATGAATAATTGAAAAGTTCCTGTGACATTCTGTTTATCTGGAAAATGAGTGTAGACAAAAAGCTTTCAATGTGTTTATTCCAGAATAGTGCTAGGTTTCTTAACCGCTTGACGGAGAAATTATCCAATAATTAGACTTTCTATCTGTGAATTCTTGACCTGTTCTTACAACCAGTACACCGACCACTTTCAATTATGACTCTGTGCATTCCAGTGTTGAAAAATTGTATAATAGCTGTCAATGACTGCTACAAATAGACAGGATATATTAATCCATGGAATAGTAGGCTATTTCACATGAAACAATGCCACCAACGCACTTAAAATTCTCTTCATGAAATCCTGTAATTTGCTGTCGACAACTTCCACAACAAAACAAATAAGTTTGACTATGATACAATATTTTTGATCGAATCTGATCTATGTACAAACTATGGATTTCTCCTTGTACCATCATTGTACATAGGCAAGATATCAAACTTCCATTCTAGTGTACTATTATCTACTTCTATATTGTCCGCACCCTATCGGGCTTGTCCGCAAGTTTGTCCGCACCGCTGACCGCGTTGCTCGCACTTCTGTTATTGCTCCTGAGCTTAGTATGTCAAGTTTCTAGCTAATATAGGTTTTTATAGAGAAATGTGAAAGCTGACAATAAAGGGTTGTTCTCACATCTGACATCGCGAAACAATACAAACTGCATTATCTAAAAACACCTTTGTTCAAAACAGGATAATAAGGCCTATATGTAGAATACTAACATATGCCTAACAGTTTAGCCTTCAGAAATAGTGGTTTAAGAATACAATGTGACTAAACTCGACAGTTACCAGATTCAATTATATGATGAGCTTAGCCTACATAGAGTCTACGGCACTGGCGTCTTCTCCGTGCCTGCGAGGCCTTCGGCGCATACTCAAAATAATTTACCAACATTTATAAAACCGAAAACTGTCACCATTCATGAGAATTCATTCAAATTTGATAGCTTCTCGTGATAGCTGTGCAGAGATTTCCGTCTCAATTTTAGACGCTCAGAGTGAACATCTTTACCGTGCGTGCACGAATCACAGCTGTTTTCTTCGAACAATCAAGCATACACGTTAGTGGTGTGTTCAGACAGCACAAGCTCGCGCCAATCTTGACTTTCCCGCCGATAGACACAATGCCTTGCCTTCTCCAATTTTTGCAATGAAATTCTGCTTTTCTCATTGGCATAATCTGCAATCGTTGATCGAGGAGCGGTATCTAAATATAGCGAAAGGGAAACGTAGCCCAATTGTCACTGTCCTCGTTGCTTCGGATTCCAGATTCGGTGGGATTCCACAAGTTGATGTTCCGTGATTAATGTGACGCTATGTTTAGTACTGTAGATGAGCTCACAACCGCGCCTTTCGTCGAAAGGACTTTGCTGAAGAGATGACAGTCATCAGGCAAGGCAGGCCAACACCTGATATAGAAATTGAAAGCACTCACAGTGAAAGAAATAAAGAATATACAAGACATTCTAACACATCAAAATTTCAAACGTGTGAGTGGCTGACCGGCTGTAAGAAACGCAGTAAACTCTTTTGTTGGCCTTAATTGGCTCCTCTTTTCTCGAGAAAGTGGAGTCTGGACAAAGAGAGGGTGCACATTCACGTGCACATTCCTCTGGCCTTAAAAATGTTCTGGAAAAAAGGACGAATTAGTATCAAAAATTCATCCTTTATAAAGATTAATATTGTAACACGAAAAATGTCTGATATAGTGATAGTATTCCAATGCCGAGTGAAGGCCTATGGTCTGGGAGCAGCAAACACCATTGGTCTACGGCATGTGTAGCACCATGAATCCCCACCGGCATATCCACTGACCGGGCATGAATTCGCAGATTAAGTCATTGTTGTACATGCCCGTGCCCGCGCCCGCAGGCAAATGCCCGCAGCAGGCCCCACCCCCAGCTCATGATTATAATGAGGTCTGTTCAAAAAGTGAACCCATGTCAGTGTTTAAACGTTAACGGAGGATGATGAATTTCATTTGTGAAACTTACGCACAAGGGAAAGTCCAACTCGGTACGCAGTTTTAGCATGGACAGCAAGGTTTCCACCAAGATGTTGACCAACTCGAATATTGACAGCAATTGAAATTCCAAGAGGCAGCTGAAGCGGAACAATATAATTGAAGAGTTCTACAAATCCAAAGATTAATTATTGCGAGGGATAACTTCTCTCTTGTTTCTGGGGCAACTTGAAATTGGTGGTCCCCAGAGACCTGAGCTTTCTCCTCTACAAATTCTTAGTTTTCCTGCTAAAATCGATATCACAGCATTATTAATAGATGATTTTTAGTAAAGCAATGATCTTTGCGTATAGTAGATTGAGTGCCTTTGAGTGTCGTTCAGCCGACTTAGTACACAAGCGAAAATATGGAGCTTTTAGAAGTCAATAACATTTGGCACAATATCAGTTGCAATGGGAGCGGTCTCACGTCGTTTACTGCTACAGGTATTAGCAGCTTCAAATATTTAATTTTATTGAAATTTATTTATTCTCTACAACGGAACCCTCACATTTATTCATTCTTTTAAATATATTCATCACTATCGGAAATAGGCCTTTCCGGAGACGTAACTGCTACACTGTTAGATTCTGAAAACAGCTGTGGAGATCGCAAACTCATCAATTATTGCCGTGAAAGTTTTTTCAGCAGTCTGTTTTTAGTGTTGAGCCATGAATATAGCGACAATTTTCATATTGGCCAATGATTTACGCTGAATTGTTCATGTAGGCCAATCACGCGCGATCATGTGGTAAAGCAAAATACATAGACTAAGTGGTTCAAAAAGTAGCTGTATACAGTAAGCATTTTTATATGAAAAGATTCAGTTTTTTGCGGAGAGATTCCCGTGGTCCAAAAAATTATTTGAGCAGTTAAAAAAGTCAAAATTTTGCCAATTTATATACTACCGAGATGACTCTCCTATATAAGTAGTATGAAACAAGTTGGATATCAAAAGGAATGAATATTTGCTAATAAGCATCACAACTAAGCAAAAATCAAGCTCATTATCAAGGGAATTTCAGGAATTGTATTATAATAGAAGTCTTCATGAAAAAGTCGCGATATTATTCGTGGTTTCTTGGCTGAAATTTCAAGTTTTTAATTCAATTTTCACCTGCATAATTTCATGATTCACTAAATTCATGTTTCATTTCTAGAATCTGCATAATGATGTGGACCCATATACATCTTTCAAAGTTATTGAAATCAGTGTCTTTGATTCTGTTATTTTGCTGTGCCAGTGGCAGGTTGCGTGTGACTTTATCACGCTTAAGAAAATACTCTTGAGGTTGAGCATGAAAGTAATAGGAACCCATCGAATTGCAAAATTTAGCAAACATTAAATCTCCAAGGCTGTAATGAGAATCTGTAAAATACCATGATTCCTTCTGAATTGCAATTATGATCACTCAATGCGGTTGTAATTTCTGCAAAACTGCAAAACTTTGCATATCTCACATTTGGTGACAATACCACCTGTGTCTCCCTTGAGTTCATTTAATAAAATCGAAAGTGTTACCACTCTACCTAATATACTTACTCTATGCCTTAAATGAAATTTCCATGGTTTTTGTGAAGCATTTCTTTGTGAAAATCATCACTTTGAGCGCAGTTTGCGGTATGAAGACCAGAAGAGTGCACTTAGTGAACATTCGATGAAGGCCCACAGTGATTAAGTGATGACCATTACCAATTTCGACTTCAAAATTATTGATCAACAACTAACAGCGATTACTACTAGGGTGGCTGAATACCGCTATATTGCGACGAACATGCCTAAAAATAGACGTCATGAGATGACCAGATGAGCTGCTTTCGCTGACTGATTTATGTATAAAAACCAACTTGTACAGCGACAATTTAAGCCTTGATACTGTGTGTGTATATACGAAACGCGTTGGGTGACTCCCTCTTTTATTTATTGAAATATAAGTCGTAAAAATTGGGAGAGAATCTGCTTTTCCTTTCTTCTGTATTGCTGTCAGAATTAGTCAAATTCGTGTAAATTTCTCCGAAAGTGCAAAAATTCGCATATCTCACATGTGGTGCTGGGTTTCGTGTCAAGTTCATTTTTAAAAATCGAATGTGTACACACATTGGGGATTTAATAAATGCTGAGTTACTGCTCTACCTAAATATACTTACTCTACTATTTATCTCTCAGTTTCTGATATGCCTTACATGCAATTCTACTCTTTAATGTATCCGAGGACATGCCTTTCGATTATTATTTTGAAGCGATTGAAAATCAACGCTTTTATATTGCTATAGATATCTGAGAAACTGCAGCTTTCTGCTTGTTCTTTTGAAAGCCTAAATTATATTCAGAATGAAAATATATGCAATTAAGTAGCCAAGTGAGCTTACCATATAAGCAATGGACTCAATCTGGAACAAAATGGTTTGTATTCCGAGCTGGACTGTGTCAAGGGCGCCTAAAATATAAAGACGGTTTCAAAGTAGTTTCTTGAGACAGTCAACCTTAATTCATATCAATTGCACTGTAAATCGCTGAATACGAAAATTACTTACAAACATATACCAAAATCACATACAATTTGAAACTAACATCTGATACGAGATTCTCGTATGCTTACAGAGATCTGGTATGTTTTTCATACGACATCTCACTTGCTTTCGTATGTGATTGGTTTGTAGAGCTTTAGGTCACATAGCAAAAAATTAATGCATTACATACTACTGTCAAATATCGTTTTTCAGTAATACCAGTCGTAAATATTTCTTTTTGATAGTGTGATATTTGAGTACATTAGATTTATTGTGAATTTAATGCTCCACGAAATTGTCGTCGTTGCTACTTGTCTAGCAACATTAACAGGACGTTTAGTTAGCTCTACCTTATGAGCCACGTTGATAAACTTCAGTTCATTCAAACGACATCTATCGTGCAATCATGTTGACTTATCTATCTCAAACATAACTATTTTTGCGTTCATGAATTGTAATGTGCTTTTATTTCAGATTGATAATATGCCTAATTTCAAAATTACATAATGCATAATTGTTGATGGTTGAATACCTATTGATTATTCATGAGATGCCTTAGACTTAAATGTATTAAAATCGAATTCAGTATTGAAAGTATCACCCTTGAATGTCAATATATCACTACTTACAAAACAGTAGTAACATGAGTGTGATCTTTATTGACAAAAGGCCTTAAATCAACATACTTTAGACATAATTGATGCTTTCTTTCAACATTGTGCTAGTATGGCTTTAGTATGTAAAGCATACGACACTTGAAATAACATGCGAAAAGCGTACAAATATATACCAAGACAATACAGAAATATACCTAAAAAATTGTTTTGGTATGCATCCTTCGTATGTGATTGGTATTGCATACAGTATTTTTCAGTGTGGACATGAGTCAGCATGCATGCACACTGAATGTGATAAATGGCAACAGTTCATCTAAACCTTCAACGGTGCGCAAAGCACTACACATCTACATTGCCAAAGCAATGTGCAAAACGAGGACAATGAAATGTAATATAAAATGATAGTAGAATTCTGCCAATTCAAGAATTAGCGCTCGCCTACTAGAGGGCAGGCGCTTCTCGCCACTCTAGCGAATTATTTCAATATCTTTTAAACCAAGCAAGCTATGGTCACCAGAACTCTCGTAGCTGAAGGAAATTTGGCACCACACTTTTGGCGTGAGAGCTATTTTAGAATTTGAATGTTTGGAAAATTTTGACTAATTTCGGTATATATTCACTTCTAATATCTGTTACGGTGTCAATTCTTGATTAAATAAGTTGAGATTATGTACACAAAGGATTCTTCAAGTCAATAAAAAGATATGCACAAATGCAAAATCTTTGAAAATGAAATTATCTGCTCATCATTATGTATGTATGCTTGAAATTTGAAATTCAAATTTCAAATATGATTTTTCATTATTTTTGTATTTTTTAATTCTGCTTCTAATCAGCAATTATTGAAATTTTTCAGAATCATGTTGCTTTTAGCCTTAGTGTCTCGATAAAATTTCACCGAATTGGGCGGTTTCTTCACCTGCAGAAAATACAATGTAAATACTAAAATGTGCGATTTTAGTAATATTTGGGCTGAGCTAAAAGTTTGAATTATTTGACCTTTGACCTCATCTAACATAATGATGCAGTCTCATAGCTATTAATTGTCATCATTTTATTAACCATCTTGACTAGATCTTTCGATTGGTGTATGGTATGTGTCCAGAAGCAAACTGTATTAACGCTCGCTCTTCCGTGGCAGTGACTTCAACTCCGTCCTTTCTTTCATTTTAACTGTATATAATGACTTGATTTCTCTTTTATTGTACGCGTTCCGAAGTGTTGCCCGAAAAGAATCGGCGAAAGACCTCGCAACTAATGACATCGTTTTGTCTCATCTTTATTACCATTATGGTTTACTAGTTTTTGTTGTCATTTTCCATTTGAAATAGTGATCTAATGGAAATTTGTTACAAATCGTCGATTTTTGACCTTCATCTCAGCCCAGAGATGACCATAGAAATAAAACTGATGCTGTCTATGTAAATTCCCATTCAATGCCCATTCGATTGATGTGTGGTTTGGCAAAATTGGTGCAATAGTTTGGGAGGTCAGTAGGGGGGTTCGAAATTCACCCCCTCCCAGTAGGCGAGTTTGGAATCACACCCCAATGCACTGCAGTGGGGCGAGGGTTAAGTTGGGGCATGAACCACCAATGAAGAGCTTAGAATTGCACATGTGACTGATTCTAACTCAATGACAAAGCCTAAGTGAAAATGCGTGCGATCTTTCTACCACTATTGTGCATTGCATGAAGCCCTACTTCTCTTCTAGAGGTTCAACAGCTATCGATTTCCATGACTATGTATTTCGGTCATTCTTGGTTATTGTTTTAGTTATTGTTTAGCTCCATAGATCAGCGAAAATTGTGATCTGCAATGAATCGGTTCAATATATATTCAACAAGAGTTCCATTTTTTAGTATTTAGTTCAACCGACAGACTCATCCATAGAAATTGATAGATCCACAGAATTAGACAGCTCGTCTCTTGTTCTGTTTGACTAGAAGAGAAGCATTGGAACATGTAACGTAAATGAAATCGCACAATCTCCTGACATAATACCATAGCAATCGAACAATGAGCAGCCAGTTCAACATTAAACACGCCAAATTGTGCAAAGTTTCAGTGACTTATCAACCGGATCACACAGCAAAGAGACACAGTCGATGTCAAGTTCTACAGAGAAGTTTGTGAACGTTTTTTCATGAGCCTGCTAACTTTTTTAAAATGATCGGAGGTCCCAACATTATCGAGAAAACTTTTGCGCAATGATCTGAATTCTTCGAATCTGAAGGAGTCGTGGAGATCTAAGCATTTTAAAGGAATTCAGAGCAATCCGCAAGCGACGCACGACTATTTTTCCTATCTGTGCATGGTATTAAAAATTTCTTTTTACCCAATTATTAAGTTCCTGCGTGTGCCGTCTGTTTGAATCAGTTTGCACTTCTAGCAAAGTGACACGATTAAACAATCTAATTCTGTGGATAGATCAGTCATAATAATGACAAACTCATTTTGAGTTTTCAAATGAATCCTGGATCAATGCGTTATTGAGTGTATGAAACTCGGAAGCACATGGATCTACATAAACAAATTAAATTTCATGATGTTTGATGCTCCGCAACTTACAAGACGACTGGAAGTACAACTTAAGAATTGCCATTTTACAGTTTATGGGTGACAATCTACATACTAAAATTGATAAGAAGCTCGCACGCGAATTTAGGAAGAAAATGTTAATAGCTCTCGGACTGCATTGCATTTCTCGTGACCGGTTCCAGAATATTACCTGCAACAAAGGTCGCTACTTCAAAACTCCATTCTTCTAAACCGATCATGAAGACTCCGGGAATAGCGAGAGTGAAAAACATTCCCCAGCCGTTGAGGAAATAAACTGCTTTCCAACCTGAAAAATGTTTTCGTAAATGTTAAAAGCATTTTTCATTCTTTCATTTATGTGAATTATTGAAAGCTCTCAGACCAATTCATGTCTTTGTCTAGGAATGTACTCAAGAGGACGACTCAATTATCGTTCAACTTACCATTCCATGTATTTTTGTAAACTTTGGATGCAAAAATATAGATAATTTCAAGTGCCAACATCATGAATAAGGACGATGCTTGAAGAACTGCCGAAGACCTGAAAGAACGAGTGATTAATTATTATTGCTATTGCAGAGTACTTTCACCATGCATCTGTCATTGAAATTCAAGGACCCAAGGATCTACTGCAGGATTAGTGGATATAACATAATTATGTTCATCAATTTTACTAGGGGAATTTTGTTATGACCTAAGAATCAAAAAATAAAACCTAAAAATCTTAAATAAATTGTAATTTAATGCGATTTAAAAACCTTAGAATATAGTAAAAATTTTCAGCAACCATTTTACAGCTTCCATTTTCAGGCAAAAAGTTAAAAGGTCTAATTTACGACAAATAAAACGATTTGCTTCAAACTGTTACCACAGTATACACATTTACAGCGTGTTGTATAAAACAGTAACGTAATTTACTACAATTGATGTTAAAAAGGTCTGTCTTTGTGTGTCATCCTCTTCAACATGGAGACGAGCGCTCTACCGAAACAGCGGTTGGCTGATAGGGACAGGCAGACGACAAATCGGCGGTATCATTTATATCTGTAGGCAATGCATGCATTGGAACTTTCCCCAGACTGTATCGCACTACTAAGAAGACCAAAGCTGCGTCATTTTGCAAGCATCGGTCATTTCTATATCTACTTCCCGGCAAGTCTAGCAGTCTAAAACTATAGAAAATGATCAAAATATGACAATATGATGAGACACAGAAAATATGACAATATTGCCCTTAACCTAAAAATATGACAATATATTACTTGTCATAAAAATATGACAAAATATTACTTATCACAAAAAATTGCCCCTACTCATTATACGGTCGATAAATTATTGCGTTATGATGATGGAGATGGACTCCAGGTTTTCACGAGCTAGTTCAATTCCATCTAATGCTAATTCAAGATAAGTCATGCAATTTGAAAGACCATAGATAGTGGTACAAATTTCAATCATACTCCATCTGACCAAGATTGTGTTAAGGCATTCAATTTCGAGATATATAGTCCAGGCATGAGTATTTCGGACAAAATTCGTGGCATCCTGAAAACTGGCATACATGTAGTTTAGACTGTGCTCATTAACATGTCACTGTCAATCAGAAAGGAACAATGTAGACTTCGGAAAATCGCTTTAAATATGTCAACTTTCGGAGGCTATTATACTCAAAGAGTACACGACGGATTTAGAGTGACTTTTCATACAGTCTAAGCTATATGTATGCGAATTTTCAGGGTACCACGAAGTTTGTCCTGGCTAAATCCTAGTGCTGGTAGACTAAAAGGAAGCAATTTCAATAGCATCAATTTTCTATGGAATGATTGATAATTGAATTTGTTTCTTCATGCTATCACGGACGAGCGTAAAATATCACAAGCAATCGAACATTGAAATCTACGGCGTCTCAGCAGACTGACTATCTATGAAATTGCGCGCATGACTTATCTTGGAGTTGAATGACACACAATAGAAATGAATTTGTCCTCACACTCACTACTGGCCACAGTTACATACATGTAGTGTTAGCCAACTCTAATAAACAATCATCAGCTTACAAGTAGGAGAACTGTAAGACGTGGATAGCGACGTATTGACTAATGACATTGAAAGCATTTCCGATGAAAGCACAGATCAGTGGAGGATAGAGGATGCCTTGATTCTGAAGATACCTGGCAAGTATCAGAAAATTGAAATCGAACTGCAAAAGAAACAAATTGTTACTCTCTTCGAAGACTTTTATGATGCACATATATCCGGACAGTCACGTCATGATAAATCAAATAATTTTATTTGCTTTGTTTATTAATTATGATTTTTTGATGCTATGTTAGAGTTTATAGGAGAAGTAAATTCATTCTTCCATATTCACACGTACTAGACAGATGTCAGTATAATATCATCGATAATACCATTAGTGATGTAGAGTGTGTTACGTCAGGGGTCCCTCAAGGGTCAGTGATAGGTCATCGGCTGTTATGCAGTAGTACCCACTTATAACGAACTCTCGGATATAACGTACTCCTCTTGCAGGCACGGACAAAAATTCCTATTATGTCTACATAAAATGCCTCGGTTATAACGTACTCGGATATAACGTACTACTCGGATATAGCGAACTCTTTTCAAGGGTCCACAGAGCAAATTTTGATTTTTTACAACGTACTTGGGGATGAAAGTACTTAAGTAATCTGAATCATCGAAACGAAGCTGACATGATTCTACAATAACTTGCTGCGTTTGATGATGGCAGCAACAGCTTTTGTCATTGGCTCGGAGGTGGACAACTTTTGAGTGTCGAATCCTTCCAATGAGCAATCGATAGAAGTGAACTGGAATTAAGACATTGTCCACATATCTTCTTGCGTTGACCGCTGTCGAAGTCGCTCGCTTACGCAGAAAACTTTGAACGAATTTTATCAAAATGACTTATTGCAGCTTACATTGTTTTTTTAGTCATTAAGATTTTTAGATTCATGTTCAGAATATTGCATATTTTTTCTCACACAATAGAGAATTGTTAAGACACCATGCTGACGAGTAGGCATGATCATACATGTAGATCATTACATGTACATGTATTCATGGTGATGCATAGTGAGAATTAGCTGGTCATGATGGATAGGACCTCACTATTGCAATTGACCACTTAATTTGGTGCAGAAGTAGGCTTCAATACTTCTTATACAACTTGTTCTTGCACACCTCGGATACAACACACCTCGGATATAACGTACCAATTTTTTAGGTCCCTTAAAGTACGTTATAAGTGGGTTCTACTGTATATTCTTCTATTTTTCTGTCTGACTTCTGCAGTCGAAATTTGAAGGAGTCAATACTGGAACTTACGAATACTCCAGGTAAAAAGTGAACCATGTAGTCCGCTGTCAATCTGAAAGTGAAAAGAACATTTAAAATACAAGAGCTTTCGGATGCAAGAATTCAGCAATAATCTTCTAGATATCAACATAATGTAATTTGCAAGTTTACGGCAATAATGGAAAAAAGTTCAACTCTTTCCCGTTAAAACATTATCAAAGTGTCCGCCATTGACAAAGGGTCTGGAACAGGTGTAGATTACATGACCGGCACTGGACCAGTAAACCGGATTTTTGAAATCTGCAGTGTTGAACAACGCACTATACATTCGCAACACACAAATCTATAAACAGATAGTGCCCCATCGTTGAAATTACGTATAATATTTTTCATCAATGACATTTTTATGGCCTCCGTCAACATGAAATAAAAGTTTCCTATATATGTGTTCCTTTATGAGATAGAAGTTGTCACATTGTGCATTTGCTATGAAGAGAGAGCGTGAAGCATGTCGTAAATATAAGAAATCAGGAGAAATTCTATCCAGGAGAAAGGATACTTTAACCACTTTTATCATGCGTTCTAAAGTTTTCCATGTAGACTTTATATCAGACAGAATGTTAATTTGAATGACAAATGTTATTTACGTAAATCATTTATTCATATAGAAATGATACACTGTAATAGTTATCTACTCAACCAGTGCATGATTGCTTCGTTATTCCATTTCACGAGTTAGATGTCTTAAATGCCTGAGCCCGTAGGGTGAGGACCATTTAAATCTAACGACTTTGAATGCTATGATGAAGCAATCTGATGCACAGTTGCGTAGAGAATTTTATTTGACGACGTGCTATGATGATCAAGAGTATTTGAATAGAAATTTAGCCTGATCAATATTGTAAAAGTCTATTCTCAGATCTAATACATACTCAGCCAGTCAAAACTCGCCTATAATGTTCATAGATTACATCCCTTCCCGTGCATCGGAGCAAGCCTTATTTCCCGCGCTGGCAGTAATATGCTTTACAGGTAAAATAAAGTGATACGATATCTGAATTATGCTCCCGGAGACAATTAAAAACAGCCTTTCAAAAATAAAACTGTATACACATCCATTTCCCGGGCGCATCGACACAAACGCGCTTATACATGTATGCCACTTGTGTCGTGTATTGGGAACGATTAAACAACATCAAAATAAGATGGGGAACCTCCAGGGCCTTCAATCGGGTCTTCAAAACTTGAGGCGATGATTCAAATAAGAACGGCGCAGCTCGTCCTTGGCCCCTGAGATTGCTTTTTATTTGCTGATCCCGCACTCCCCAACTGAATGAAAATATCAAGGACGAGCTGTCCTCCGTTTTTGACCAGTAGCTGAGTCAACCATAAGCAAGCAACAAGTTTCAGTAATAGTCGTGCTTCAAACGCGATTGAGCATTGATCTTATACGCGGCCATGATATACAACAATTTACATACAGAGTGTTTCAAATGTAGGCTGACAGTCGAACTTACCCGTGAAAATCTATGTTACATAGATTTTTTCTCGGTGACACAGATAGCTAATATTCGCATGGTAACTAACTGACAAGAATTTCATGCACATCTACAACTGGTGTTGCGTAAATGCTCAAAATGTCCTCCATGGACATCGGCACTCTCCTGAAGTCTTTCGGCAACACTGTGGCACACAGTTCTTCCTGAAGTCTTGTAATCACTTATCTCTTGACAGGCATCTGTGATAAAAGAACTGAGTTGAGAAGGTGTGCGTGGCTTTCGTCCATGCACTTTCCCCTTTACAACACCCTTAAAGAAAAAAGTCCATAGGAGTATGATCGGGAGAGCGAGGGAGCCAAAGGATGCTACCACATCTCCTGATCCACTTTCCAGGAAATTAACATTCAGGTAGTTTCTACAACTCAGTACAAAATGTGCTGGCGCACCATCCTGCTGAAGGTACAGTTAATTGAAGTTGTTCAAAGACTGCATCTCAGGAATCACAAAGGATTGGAGCATTTGAAGATGCACGTCAGCGATCACAGCACCTTCAGAAAACACTGGCCCAATCACACCGTGCATGACATGCCGGTACAGACGGTTAAGCCAAGCTGGTTCAGCTCATTTGTTGAGACAATGTGCGGATTTTCATGGAACCAATAGACAAAGTTATCATTATTTACGTGATCTGATAGTATAAAGCTGGCTTTGTCAGACCAAAGTTATCAAGTAAATCTTGGTTCTCGTGAATTTCAGCATCATCCGATAGGTGATGTAGCAGTCTGGGTCTGTATGGCCTCAACTCAACTTTCCTCATCAGTCTCCAAGTAGAGCTTAGGGGAATATCTAATTCAAATGATACCCTTCTAGTTGACTTCTTCGGACTTAGAACAATTTTCAGAGAGATTCCATTTTCTCTCCTCATCTTTCTGATTACTTGACATGGCATAAGCAGCAAATTCAGAAAAGCTTGTTCAATTCACTAACTGATTAGAACGTCATGAAAGAATCATCCATGTACGTAATATCATTACCATAAACTAACGTATGTCTATGATTTCATTCATAGATTTCAATATTTCTTCGCCAATTCAAGGCCAATGTTGGGCTTCTTCAGATGTCCATGCCCAGTACAACAGTTGACATAGATTTACAAGGACAAAATCAACTGATAGCCTACATTTGAAACACTCTGTTATATCACAGTCAATGTTTCCCCTTCTATGTTCCATGTCTGTAATATCTCTATGGGCATAGTTTATGTATCTGCGTAATGTATCTACGTAAAGTTCGACGTGTTCAAAAATTTGTAAATTATGGATATGATAGGTTCTAAATCCTTTGGTTTTGTTTCTGATCTATACGCCGTAACAAGTCGTATTAAGTTTTTAAACAACACTAGGTGACATGCCACGCTCAATTACGAGCAATTCACGTGTAAACTACGCGTAATTGCACATGACCCTAAACATCTGTGGCTATGCGTGACATTGCTGCAACATCTGTCGGCAGTCCTGTTATATAGACTTTGCGTCTCATGTGTCTGCATGTATCAGAGGCTAAACAATGTGATGGGACCTCAATTTCATGCTCAGGGAAGACAGAACATACTTAGGATGTTCATCCGTGGTTCAAGCGGCAACGCAGACACCCGTAGACGACGCGCAAACTATAAACGCTCATCCCCGCTTATTCGTAAACATTCCCGATATTTTAACAGCATCAGATCAAGTGATTTCTGACTCTTAGTGCAGCGCGCATGTACGCGGGTAGAAGAATAGAATGTCTCTATCCACGGATGTTTGGGGCGCTCCGTAATTACGCGTGAATTACGCGTGGCATGTCACCTAGTGAAAATAGAAAACTCGGATTTCGATGTTTCAGAGATTTGATCATTTCAAAACTTAAGGGCTCACTTGACTATTTCTGGATTTTGTCCCAAGGCATTGAGAATAGGCTCTATGTTGATATGAACGCAGCAAATCAGGAGTCCCACCATGTTCATGATGACCAAGGATTGTTGGAGATAAATGCCAACCCTCTTCTTATTCGCACTGCCAAATGTCTGAAATTATATTGTAAATGATGTCCTAGTTCAACTTCCCAATTGATTTCAAAATCTTACCTGAGAGAAAAGTGTGTCACACGCTGTTGACATTCCCAATCCAATTGCGATTCCCAAGATATTGATCATCTGAAAATCATTTGTTCATTTGAAATGTCAGCTGTCGAGTGGCGCTATGTGTAGTCGAGCCCGACCCCATTCCCAACCAAAGCCTTGCATAAATCACACCATACTCCCGCCTGAAACCCGACCGAAAGTTACATAGAAATGGCGCCATGGAATATATGAGCTATTCATCCAAACTAACGGGCGGTAATGAACTAACTGTTTCAATGGTTTGTGGTAACCCAAGGACAATGATGTTTCGCTAATCAAAGGTTTTCGGCATAAAAAATGCATATTGTTCAGTAAGTGAGCTAAGGCCGTTTCATTCATCGAAGCATGTACTGTCTCTTTACCTCGACTGAAACGCTTTTGCATAGTGGTACTACTTATTCAATTTTAGAGGTAGGTAGTGACACAAATCTTATTTGAAAATTGTCTCAAATTTTTGTCTGCAGTCATTGACGATTACATTTCTTGCGTCACTCATTCTCGTGCAGTGCAACACAACATGTACTCACGACGAACAAATTAAAGGTTCTTGCAGAGCATCTTCGATTTTCGGCTCCTCGGAATCAGAGATGCACCTAAGTCGAGGCGCAGCTTGAGGCGAACGGCGGCGACAGATAGGCTCCGTTGCAGCAATGTTCGGCTCAGCTCGGCTCGGTTGCAGCAATGATCGGCTCAGCTAGGATCGGTTGCAGCAATGCTCGGCTCAGCTAGGATCGGTTGCAGCAATGCTCGGCTCAGCTAGGATCGGTTGCAGCATTGTTCGTCTCAGCTAGGATCGGTTGCAGCAATGCTCGGCTCAGCTAGGATCGGTTGCAGCAATGCTCGGCTCATCTCGGCTCGGTTGCAGCAATGATCGGCTCGGTTGCAGTATTGTTCGGCTCAGCTTGGCTCGGTTGCAGTATTGTTCGGCTCATCTCGGCTCGGTTGCAGCAATGCTCGGCTCATCTCGGCTCGGTTGCAGCAATGCTCGGCTCATCTCGGCTCGGTTGCAGCAATGTTCGGCTCATCTCGGCTCGGTTGCAGCAATGTTCGGCTCAGCTTGGCTTGGTTGCAGCAATGATCGGCTCATCTCGGCTCGGTTGCAGTATTGTTCGGCTCATCTCAGCTCGGTTGCAGCAATGTTCGGCTCATCTCGGCTCGGTTGCAGCAATGTTCGGCTCATCTCGGCTCGGTTGCAGCAATGTTCGGCTCAGCTTGGCTCGGTTGCAGTATTGTTCGTCTCAGCTTGGCTCGGTTGCAGTATTGTTCGTCTCAGCTTGGCTCGGTTGCAGCAATGCTCGGCTCATCTCGGCTCGGTTGCAGCAATGCTCGGCTCAGGCAGGATCGGTTGCAGCAATGTTCGGCTCAGCTAGGATCGGTTGCAGCAATGCTCGTCTCAGCTTGGCTCGGTTGCAGCAATGCTCGGCTCATCTCGGCTCGGTTGCAGCAATGATCGGCTCAGGCAGGATCGGTTGCAGCAATGTTCGGCTCAGCTAGGATCGGTTGCAGCATTGTTCGGCTCAGCTAGGATCGGTTGCAGCAATGTTCGGCTCAACTCCGCTCGGTTGCAGCAATGCTCGGCTCAGGCAGGCTCGGTTGCAGCAATGCTCGGCTCAGCTAGGATCGGTTGCAGCATTGTTCGGCTCAGCTTGGATCGGTTGCAGCAATGTTCGGCTCATCTCGGCTCGGTTGCAGCAATGATCGGCTCAGCTAGGATCGGTTGCAACAATGCTCGGCTCATCTCGGCTCGGTTGCAGCAATGATCGGCTCAGCTCGGCTCGGTTGCAGCAATGTTCGGCTCATCTCGGCTCGGTTGCAGCAATGTTCGACTCATCCCTATCAACCACAAAAGTCGCCCAGCGGTCGCCGCGACAGCCCTCGGCGTCGCCGAAGTCGCCGCCGCCCGGCGACTCCTGGTGGCGGTCGCCTCGACTGTACGTGGGCGACCGTTGCCCGGCGACCGCTGTCAGCAGTTGCCTCGAGTGTCAACGGCGACCTTCAACATATGTCTGTTTTTAGCATTTAACTAGCCTCCATGATGTCAGAAAGGCAATATTCCGGCTTCGCAAAACTGATAAATTGCAAAAATTACGGCAATCAGCTTCAGAGTTTCAAATTAAGACTCAAATGTAGAATGCTTGTGGAAAAAGATGCTTCTGATGCAGAAATTCGAACGCATTTAATCAAACTAGATCGATGCATTTCCCGCGAGAAAATGAGTCGTGGGTCCCTCGTCAAAAAGTCTTGGGCCACATGAAAAAATTGGGACCAACAAATTTTTCGAAAATGGCTTATTTGGAAGTAAAAATGCATGATCATATCAATTTGTGACCGCTCTCATCGAAAAATGACGTGAAATGTGATGTCTTGAAGTCGAGGTTTGGCCCCCCCCAATTTTCACGTTTATTTTTTTGACAGGGAGTGGTCGTGAGTCAGCCCTTAAATTCACACGAGCTAATTTTGAAATAGAACGACCCCAGAGTTGTCACACACATTGAGCAGCGAATTTGTTGTGATTTCTAAGAAAAACGTATCTCCAATGTTAGTGGACTGGCCCGAAACTGTCATCGATCGGCTGTCTGGCACATCTAGGCAAGTTTTTCCTTGGAATAAATAACCTTAGCTCTCATTTCTCTCAGTGATTTTCTTGTGAATCTTTAGAGGGTCCGTATTCACAATATATGTGAAGGTCCGAAATATGGTCTGCAATATTTCATAGGGTCCGTAGGCCACACTGGTTGACAAAATTGCGGAAAAATTGCAATATATATCCGATAATACAGAAATAGTGCAATTTATAATTTGATGATATAAAACTATTACGATTTATATATAAACTGAAAAATTGCAGTTTCTGAAAGTTATATATATATATATTGCAATAAAATCATATGAAATGCAAATTATGAAAAGTATTGTAGAGGGCGCTCAAAGAGATCAATGACTTAGAATATGGTTAGAATGTATGAATCAGATTGTCTGTAGGTGCGGTGACTTATTATTCTACGCCCGTATTATAAGACGCATAACATTTCGAGAGCTCTTACTGACTTAAAATAGCTGTATCACTCAACGTCTTTTGGAATTCATTGCAATGCAGTTGTAACATCTCAATGTCAGTTTAATGACGTAAGCAAGTTGACAATGAGTGACATTCAGCGGGTGCTCCATCCATCCACTTCTTCAGCAATTATTCTCCATCACCCACCCCATCAATGTCTTCATTTCTCATTCACTTTCATTAACATTAGCATATGGAAAAGCAGAGCGTTGATTTGAGAATCACGTGCTCCATCTCAATCATCATTCGTTGATTTTAACTTGTAAAACTTTAACATTTCTGTACATGTGATTGATTTCACTGAGAAGAAAATAAATATATATATATTTGGTTTTGAGTTCTAAAGCAATGAAAAGTTATGCTTGAAGCGTAAATCAAGGATCTAGATATCATTTGTGGATTAAGGGACATTTGAAATTATCTTCAGATCAGAAATGGAATGAAACATTCAACACAAGTGACAAACTTAATCATACGAAAGAGTCAGCGCTCCTTTTTAATTGGCTTAAATTTGATGATAGACCAATGAGAATACGCCGACTGCTTTCAATGGATAATGAAATTAGAATTTGCTGTCTTCGACGAGTGAGAACTGCAAAACTTACGCTCCTGTTCTTTCAAATGAACTGTCTTCGTTGTCAAATGTCTGTCGCATCGTTTTTTATGTGATTAGCCATTGAGTGAAATAGTATGTGAATAAGACATAAATAATATTCAACGTTCGCATAAATTTAAACCATTGATAATTATTTATGTAACATATTTCTTTGAATACCCCGGAATACCCTTGAATTATGAGAATGTTATGTTGTACCTTTAGAATGTAGAATTATGGTTAATAATTATTTTTGAATTGAGACTCGAAACAGTAAGGGTCGCATTTTGATAACCTGTATTATTCATATTATAAATTGCATTGGATAGGTAAGAATATGTTTAGGGAGGAGAAAAGTGAAGACCTCGTGGCCTCGACATGTCGCTCGCCATGTCCATCAAAATCAAAACTCGAGTTCGGTAGACGAGAGTTATTAGAAAGTTATCTTGAAGGTTTATTCGACTCACGCACGGCGAAAAGAAGTTAAAAACTGTATTCCTTAGCATTCATTTCCTATTACACATAGGGAAGAATAGACAAACTCAGCGAATCAACTACGTACCGGCGTACCACCCATGCTCGAGGGATGTAACTTTCCCAGGGCCTATCACATATGTAATTATGTCTACCTTTATGTCTCACTCAACATCAGTCGGACGAATCAGTAAACGAGTCTACGAGAAGTTAGGTACCTGTATTTTCTCTAGAAGGTATACCTAACTTGATACGCTCTACATGTAAGCCTAGATGCTTCGTAAAAAAGCGGCTTTGTTCTTGGAGCTACTATTTATACAGAAATTATTTACTAGCTTGTTTAGGTTATTAAAACGTACTTTGAATATGTAGGCCTACTGAAATGCTGCATTTGTGCCTATCACATGTAAAAGCCTACGACAAGAGGAAAAAATTATAAGATACCTAAGGCTTTCAGCTTAGTCCATTACATCCCTCATACAGGTTAACTTGAATTATGTAAACTACCCAAATAACCCTAAACCATTCGCAATTATCGTGTCTCCCACACATTTTTCTACTGTGCTTATAGTAGGGCTATTAGGCTATCTTACAATTCGATCCATTGTAGCTACTTGGGCTACCCGGTATTATGAAATAAGAGTTAGAACTTAAATGACATGATGCAAAAATAGGAGGATACAAATGAGTTACTCTGCACGTTGTCCACGATGTCGAAGACCAGATTATCACAAGAATTGTGCACTATTTCTATCATTTCACAATTTCGCTAAGTGAAAGAGACACGTTTTTATGGCAAATTCCGTTCTGGTCACTAATTCAGGCAAAAGCACTTTCTTGGAGGACCTCCCCAGACTTGCTTAACATGATTCGGATGTCAAATGAATTACTCTGCACGTTGTCCACGATGTCGAAGACCAGATTATCACAAGAATTGTGCACTATTTCTATCATTTCATAATTTCGCTAAGTGAAAGAGACACGTTTTTATGGCAAATTCCGTTCTGGTCACTAATTCAGGCAAAAGCACTTTCTTGGAGGACCTCCCAGACTTGCTTAACATGATTCGGATGTCAAATGAGTTACTCTGCACGTTGTCCACGATGTCGAAGACCAGATTATCACAAGAATTGTGCACTATTTCTATCATTTCACAATTTCGCTAAGTGAAAGAGACACGTTTTTATGGCAAATTCCGTTCTGGTCACTAATTCAGGCAAAAGCACTTTCTTGGAGGACCTCCCAGACTTGCTTAACATGATTCGGATGTCAAATGAATTACTCTGCACGTTGTCCACGATGTCGAAGACCAGATTATCATAAGAATGTGTCATGTTGACCAATAATTATATGCTAACACATGTTTGTAAATGTGTAAAAGACGTGATGAGATGTCCAGACTTTACAGACATTGAATGCATGACGCAAATATGCTTGCAAATGCTTAGACGAGAGCCTGTTGACGTTATAATTGAGTAAATACGATGTCAGTAGCATTGAAAATTATCGCTCCTGCTGTAGGCAAAGAAGAATAAATGAGAGAAAATGTGTGCGTGTGCAGTAGGCATAATATATGAAAATTTTGAAATTTGCGATCCGTTAGTACAGTATCAATGTCATCCACAGATTTTTTTTGATAATCGATGATGGTTATGATCAAACTATTTACTAGTACATTTCGAGTGTAGTCCCCCCTGAAATCCCCTGAAATAATTTCCCAATTTATTTGTTGAATTGAATGGTCTTCGAATGTGGCATAAACGGTTGCAGATATAGAACCGTAAAGCAAACTAATTTATTTAATCATTTCGGACTTCATCCATCGAACAAAAAGTGAGTCAAATAGCTCACGTTCAACATCTTACCATTTTCCTTATGTTAATTAATGTGTGGGTACCCCAAAAATTGACCTAGCTATTTTAAGGACAGCAGGTCTCCTCATATCCGGTTATATAATAAAGTAATTAGAAAGAAATAAGTTAATTTCGCGTTGAAATTACGACTCCTGTCTGACCCGTGTGTTTTTCATTGCTTTCATTCTATATGATCAAGCTGTTAGCCGAAACCTCGCGATCGGAAAAAAATCTGTGTACTGTGTATTTCGGAAATTAACTTGATAAAAGCCATATGTGCAAAAAGTTTGAATAAGGTTAATAAAGTAATTGTCAGCATTTGCGTAAAAGGAAGCTGTGCTTAGTCAGAATATTCAAGATGAGCTAAATTGTGATAGTGGTTCATATAAAGTTCATATAAATAAACGAATTTTTCTTTTTATTCCCGATAGGTATTTGGATTCAACGCAGTTATCCTTCATTTGCGAAGCAATCTCTGATGAACATCCCGTCTTAACAGACAATAATAATGAAGATGCAAAGGTAAGCTTCATTTCAGACATCCATCCATCTATGAGAATTTTCCGCCTAATGCTTGCAAGCATTACAATAAGCTTACAAGATTGATCCGTAGTCATTTAAGTATACTTAATTTTCGAATTAATGGCCCTTGAAACAAAGAAATATCTGACTTCATGTCTAAATGTAGATCAATCAGTTGCTGTCCACGCCTACATTTTGAGTTTTAATAACTAAGTGATCTACGTTTCAAGTGCAATGCTAAAATTAGATACGTCAATACGGAGATTATGAATCTGTGCTTATGTCATACTTGCAGACTTAAATTTGTATGGTGGATTCATAACTTAGATTATCTTGACGAAAAATTAAAAAATTGTCCTGATCCCACATTGGGAAAAATGGATAATTCTCATACGTGCATCGATCACTCATGAATGCAAATTATGAATTACAGAAGTTTTGGAGAATCTGACTCATACGGCGCCTGAAAGAATTTGGGGCGTCTTTGGCCCCAAATGAGAAATTGTTATTTATGCGACAAAAATTTGGAAGGAAACGGAAAGCAAGTATAGATGAGTTCCATAACGCAGTGCAAGTCAACGTTAATAAGTGGTAAGCCGCCTATTTATTGTTTACAGTATACAATGATAAACGGTGTCCTATTTCTGTTATCCAGCATGTCATCAACCACAGATCTTCCTGAAACTGAATCAATGGAAACGGACACTGATAAAGAGAGCGACGTGGAAAGTCTATCGACCAGTTATTGCCCCAGATTCAAAGATTATTCCATAAGCCGTGATGCTGATCGGGTAAGTATACTTCCTCGTTTTATGACAATTGTATTGGTAATTGAAGTGTGAAGTAAATCAGACCTATTAAATTAATTAACCTATTAACCCTTAGCTTTTATCATGTCTCCTTGGATACCTCTTGCAACCTTGTATATAGAGCACCTGTAATTTAAGTAAATTACGTTTTTCAATTTAAGACAATTCAAAGCAGTGGCTACTTAAAAAGTTGAGTGAACCATGTGTAACCATACTGTGCTGCATTACAATGTACAAGTATACTTTTGGAGTTGCCTGACTGACACCTGTGGACATCGTATGTAAATTGATTGATCTTATTAATGGATTATCAAACAAATTACAATATAGAAAATGCGAGGAATATCTTGAGCCGAAAATATTGATAGAACGGATTACTTATCAAACGAAATTCGTATCAGGTAAGTCGAATGAAGTGATGATAGATAAATTAAGTAATTAATAGCGGTTTACCTGCGCACTACACATTATACCAAGCACTGAATTGACTGAAATATTTCAACAGATAACTTTTGAATTAGATGTGATGTAAAAAGTGTTCCTCTGGTTATAAATATTTGACTATAGGTAAAGCAAGCCAATTTTTCACGACCATTCAAATAGAATCGTGCGGACAGACTGACATCGTTAACGAATCGCTTCGCATGAATACAGTAAATCCAGTCGAAGCTCGTTAATTCGGACACGGACAATTAAGACTTCGGTCAATTAAGATCATACGGCCGCGGCATTTTTTGTATATTTGGCGGCTTATATAAGTTGTTTTTGAATTCAGACTTTCAATAATTAAGAGATAGTAAACCTGGTATTTATACTCTTAATTATCGAGCTTTGACTGCAAGATACTTTGCACAGCGTTGGCTCTAATTGATGGTTCGCTGCAATGAGATAAAGTCAATTCTGGCGACGTGACATTAGACAGGCGTGAATTAGACGGACATTAGACATGAGGGGTAAACATTTTCGAGTAAGCTGCAACGTTTAAAATATTTCATTTAACCAACCTCATTCCTACAGAGATTTCACTAAGTTATCTCATTTTTACATGTTACCACTACATTTATGCATCATCGCGATAGGCGTACCTCTGTATAGCTGAACATAGACGAAGCTATAGCTGAATTTTCTTAAATTCGCGTGCTTTACGTGCTCAACTTCATCGGCAAATTAGTCTTAATTATTTTTAGTAAGCTTAATGAGTCTCATTCGAACTTCTTTCTCTTTGAAAGAAGATTTTAATGTTTTACAAAAAATATTTTGCAATTTTCAGGGATATCTGTGTAATTGATGAGTCGATAGCTTGTCAATATAGATTAATTGATATTGTTGCTTGAAGCAAATGATTTCGTCAGATCTAGAAAGCCTGTCTTAAGTCGATTGGAATTAAAGCGTCTATGCCGGTTTATAAAATGTGTCTAATCTTCGGAAGTACTTCATCCAGGCTCGTGAATATCCCATTCCTTGAACTGCGAATATAAAAGGGCCATATACTAACACAGAGTGCCACACTATTAGGTTTAATCGTTTTGAATCTGTTCAAGTTTTATGTGCGAATGTGTAGCCTTCAGAATGCAAATTTAAACAGATAAATAATGAGAGCTATGCACAGTTAATTGGATTTTTCAATCGTGGCAGAAATCTTCAAAATTCTTGTTTCACATATCTTATCGGCTACAACGGCCAGAATTTTAGCTGAGCTGATATTTTCTATCTGAAGCCTCGTCTAGCCGTAAACCGTTCGCTCGCCTTTGACCATGTCTAATCACAATTTCTTCTGTGGCCATGTCATCAATTCTATTAGATAGATCTCAGAAGAAATAGAAGAGCTGTATTAAACTTTTTGCATGTTAACATTTTCTAACAAATAATCTGATAGTTGTTTCAAGATGCGAGCGCTGCAATTGATCACAGTCCAGAGAATGAATGTATTTCCGGTTGCGTATCAATCTTCATAACATATTCTATCACCAGGAAATTGAAGAAATTACCGGGTGATTTTCGAAAATATTGGATGAGTTGTTTCAGACCACCAATTCTATCTGATAAACTGATAAACTTCAAAGCCTATAGTGATGTTTTTTATTCCTATCCTGCAGGAGCGCATGATATTGACTAATTCTTTTAAGAGACCGGTCCACTTATTCCTTGACTTACGACTGTCATTCAACGGTTTCGTTGCATGAATAGAGAGAAAGATGAGTCGCGCAAATCTGAGCCAGAGCACCGAAATGGCATTTCGCTCACTGACTAGCTCGCTATAACGTTCAGAATTTGGCAGTGACTGCTTTCTGTCTGGCTATTGAAATTGGTCGTAATTCCTGTGGCTCAGCAGATAGAGCCGGTCTAAACAGTGTTTCTACATCGAACTTGATGCAGACTTGCTTTTATGCATAATTAAGGTTTATATTGACCTGGGGTCTAAACAGTGTTTCTACGTCGAACTTTATGTAGACTTGCTTTAATGCATAATTAAGGTTTATATTGACCTGGATGACTAGTTGACTACTTTCAATATTAGGCACACGTGAGATTTTCAATTCAAAATGAAGGCAGAAGCTGTCACTGTCATTTGCATCACTCAATGATTGTCGGCATTAAAAGAGCGGTGCTACCCACGACCTGATTATTAACTGAATCATTTAAATGACTTTTGCAGACACAAATGATTTACTGGAATCACAAAGCCACTCACATCGTTTTGAAATTATTTGCTCTGTTTGATTTAGGTACACCACAATGAAGTGGAAATGTACTGACGTACGTGGAGAAGCTTCACCATTTTAAAAGCAGCTTTATTTTTCAGGCAAAGCAGTTCTCACTGATCGGCGGCAGCGGACTAAACAATTTATGCCGTCGAATATTTTGAAGGATTTTGGCTGCGGATATTTCGAAGAAGTATTCATTTCACGGCAGGAACAACAAATTTCCATTCAAGAATTCCCGAATTTATCGTGCGGTATCAAACTTTCTAGATCTCATGTGACTGAGAAGGAAATAGAGGCCTCTTTGCAGAGCGTACTAAAGCACGCAAAATATAGATCTGATGGAAGGAGCCACCAACGCTCCCCTGCAGCTGAGTAATTGTGCCTGATGCCCCTTTTCTCAGTAGGTGACTCAATTTTTCATCTCTTGTATTTGGTGTTATATCCTGGTTATCTGTGTAGCTGTTATTGTGCATATAATCTAAATAGCAGGAACTTTATTAACAACATCAAACCCGCATGTTTCTGTTGAAATTTTAACTGGAAAATCGATGCTTTTTTCTGACAATTTGGAGTCATCAAATTTCAATGTTATTAAGAAAGTTCCTGTTATTTAGATTGTACTACATATGTCTTTCGATGCCTTTCATAGAACATTTTGTAACCTCCATAGAACAATTGTATTTTTCGATCGTTAAGTTGTACTTTTGTATCTTCAGTGCTTATAAATACAATTTTCATGTGTGCACATTAAATTTTCATTGAATCGGTGCAGGTGTATTGCAAAATATCGTATTCTGTGTAATTTAGTTTTATTTCTTCTACTCCTCATAGCTAGGAAGCTTATTGGTTTTCAGTGGAGCAATACTGAAGCACCTGCATCTTAGGGAGATAGCTAGTGTTTTACTAATTAATAGCGCAATGGGAAATTTCAACTGAAGGGTAGGGGCAAATCGGTAGAATCGGCGACCGCAGCTACCTACAGGCGACCGCACCTCATCTGCTAGGCGACCGCTGTTAGACCTCCGGGCGACTGCGCCCCGGCTCTTAAGGCGACCGCCCCAGGCAGTCAGGGCGGTGGACAAATAGGAATCCCCGGCGACGCTGAGGGCGACCTTTAGGCGACTCCGAAGGCGACTGACCATGGCGACCGCTCTGGTTGATAGGGATCTCAGCTCGGTTGCAGCAATGTTCGGCTCATCTCGGCTCGGTTGCAGCAATGTTCGGCTCATCTCGGCTCGGTTGCAGCAATGTTCGGCTCATCTCGGCTCGGTTGCAGCAATGTTCGGCTCAGCTTGGCTCGGTTGCAGTATTGTTCGTCTCAGCTTGGCTCGGTTGCAGTATTGTTCGTCTCAGCTTGGCTCGGTTGCAGCAATGATCGGCTCAGCTCAAGCCTTTGGCTCTCGCGATTTAAAAGCATGCAACCCGAAAAACCATCGATTATTTACTGCTTAAGATCCTATAACAGGCGACTTACGCTGTTTGCTAATCCAGCTGCATCCAATTGCGCTTTCGCTAAATGTCCGCACATGATGATGCTGGTAGTTTGAAGGAAGAATTGTAGAAAAGATGTGAGAATCTGAAAGGAAAATTTGTTGATTGCAAGCTATCAGATTCGTATACTGTCTTTGTAATTCACAATTGCTAGTACCATTTGAAGGACAAGAAATTGAAGCATTTAACGGCCAAAAACGTCTTAGGCCTTTTTCCTAAGCCATTCTCAAGCGACTGTACTGAATTGATGATTTACTGTTGTCGGGCATGACAAAGTCAATGGCATGGCATTTTTCACAATTGTAGATCCTCGAATACTAGAAGCTGCTCTAAAAATGGACTTGTAGATTTTTGGAAGGTGTCCGTTTCTTTGGCAATTTGTAAAATTCAAGCTTCTTAACAGGCAAACGTTTAAACCAACTTACTTAGCCAAGGTCGGTAATTTTGACCGAACATATATTTTTCCAATTTTAGTCACTTAAATGATAGGGGCATTGTTCCTTTTTGGTCTTTCCCCACATCCTTCAATAGAGGCACTTCAATTTACCCAATTTAAGAAGCTTGTAATGACTTATCATCATTTTCGAAGCATGCGCATGAAAATGGCAAAAAAGGAATTTCGAAAATAGTGAGGATCATTCATTACATGTACATTAATAGCATGCTATAGATCCAACTGTGCCTTATACCGCAGTAGCTTTACAGCATTTCGAGCACCGTTCGTGCATCCTATTCATTCTTCAGTACCTCTGTCGGAGACCCAACACAGAGACCAGAGTAGATTTTGCTAATGAGTGTCATTTGTGAACCTATAGCTCTCGTAATGTCATCGTCCTCTGTGTATTTATACAATTTTTGCTCAGGTCTATGTCTCAATATGTTTGCCGTCTTGCGAACATTCAAACTACCTTCAAAGAACGCTCCAAACTGACACCTTGGCTGCCATATCACCCATATAGAAGACCTGTCAGTTGGACTCCAAAGAACTGTCCTCTCCTGGTTCGAATCGTACTTGACAAGTCACAAGATGGTTGCAGTCCAACTCAGAAACACCAAGCCCATGCCCATGACAAGTGGAGTGCCACAAGGCTCAGTCCTTGGACCTGTTCTGTTCTCCCTGTTCTGTTCTGTTATGTACACATCTTTGCAGACGACATCCTCATCTATGGCTCAGCAACTGTAGAAAATGCGACCTCTCTGAGTGCCAAGGTAAACCGGTGCTATGGTGAGGTGAAGAAGTGGCTGGCGACTAATGGACTTCATCTAAACAGCGAGAAAACTAATGTTATGTGGTGTCAATCTCCACGTGCACGCAGTAGAGTCACTTTGGAAGTCACATTAGACGGCTTATTCTTTCAGTCTGTTAACAAGGTGAAGTATCTTGGAGTGACTCTGGATCCTGGACTTACATTCTCTTCAAATGTGTCTCAGACAGCGTCCGCCTGCTTCTCAATGCTCCGCCGGATCCACTCTGTGAAATGCTCTGTATCGCGATCACTTCTTGTCTCCCTAATCAATGCCCTCGTATTTAGCAGACTTGACTACTGTCTTCCTTTGCATGTCGGCTTACCAGAATCAACTATCTGGCGACTTCAGCGAATAATCCATGCATCTGCACGACTTGTGTTTGGAGTGGGACTCCGCTGTTGAAGGAGCTGGGATGGCTCTCAGCACGCCAGCGCATCAATCTGCGTCTTGGTATCCTCGCATACAAATGCTACAATGGCATGGCTCCCTCCTACTTGTCCAATCAGCTGGTGGCAACAACGGCAGTGCCCCGACGCCTTCTTCTTAGGTCAGCAACTCGTGGACACTACATACAACCACATTTTGGTCGCCCCACGTTGGGAGGTCGCAGCTTCAGTGTGACTGCCAGTCGCCTATGGAATCATCTTCCTCAAACAGTGACTTCCTCCAGCAGCATTTCGGATTTCAAAGAACTTTTACGTTCACTTCTTTAAATTGCCTTGTGCACATGTAAATAGGCCTAGAAGTCATTTCTGACATTATGCCTATTGTTTTGAAATAAATTCATATTTGACTGATATGTCGGATTCTTTAGCAATGAAGTGAAATTAACCATGTCCATACCGGTTATATATATATTGCATTATAGAAAGCCTATGACTGCAGACCATGACAGGCATGACAGAAAATGCTTTTACCAATTGTCAAGAAAAAAACATGACAAGAATATAGGAATAGCAATCATCTGAGAAACAGGCCTGGACCGGTTAATTTTTTGTAACCGGTGAACCGGTTAAAATCGGTTAAATCAGTTTTTCCGATATTTATTTGGTCGTCAATGTTAATCAACAACTGCGGACCTTGTCAAATTGGGTTTCAACCGAATTCGTCCTTTGATTTCATTGCATGACTACAGTACTTCACGTTTAGTTCAATTCATGCTGTTGCAAGTCGCCTATGTATCATTGGTGTTCATCTCAAAATGCTTCCAAATCCATGATTGCGGCATATTGAGATGCCGGTATCAGAAGGATGTTCGTGCTACAATTTGCCTTTAACGCTGAACCAATGCTGCGCTAATGGGTGACGCAGCTTGCATAATGAAAGTTGAAACCCATGCTTCAGTATTCCCTGCTCCCTAGATTTAAGATGACGTTTGCTGAAATGCTGTATTTCGATTGGCAGATATAACCTAGAAAACCCGATAACACTGGCCAATAGACACAAAGAATTGGATTTATATCAATCCACACTACCGTTACGTGTAGGGAAATAGCACGATTAAAGGATTGCGAATAGCGATGAATGAATTTGATTGGATTGTGAAACAGAGACTAGTTATCTCTACGACATGAAAGCAGTGTTATCTATAAAACAACCGGATTTCATTATAACAGATAAATCTAATCAAACGCTGTAGCCGATTTTAACCGGTTAACCGGCTATCGGCTTCCCAGCCGTGCTGAAGAAGGTTTTAATTACGAAAGTCCTAGGGCACGTTTGTACCATTCTGCAATATCAGTCATTTTGTATTTATTCACATTGAACAGCATTGAATTTTCATCAATTTGAAACTTCTATGACTGTATACATGTACATGAGTTCAACTTACTGCTGGCCATGCTAATGTGAACACCTGAATAAATTCGTCTTTGAATCCGATCGGAAAGAGTCGATGCCACATGACAGAAGGTCTAGACTTCAATTTTGATCCTGAAATGGCAAGAGAATGGTGGACTATCGCGGTTATAATGTAAATGACGTAAGAAAATTCCCAAGAGGCCATCTTCCACAAAATTAGAAATTATGAACAAGTAAATAAGATGCCATGTAACATTTTAGGTCCCTTGACACTGTTTTCGGAAGAGACCCGTCGAGTACCAAAATTTAGCCATATTTTGTCACAAATTTCGCAACCAGAAAGGAGTGATTGTCTCTTTTTCAAAACGCTTTGGAATTCGTAAACTAAAGTGAAAATCACGCATCGATGGACATCGCATCGCATCATCAAAATCTGAAAGCGAGACAATTCACTGATATGCTGATTAATGCTTTGAAAGATTCACAAATATTCATTGCAGAATATATCTAAATACCAAGTACAAAAATATATAGATTTTGTATACCTAATATCACAAGTACCAAAATATATGTGAGCGTTGCAGAACATGACTACACTAGGTGACATGCCACGCTCAATCACGCGCCATTCTCGCGTGAACTGCGCGCAATTACACATGATCCTAAACATCTGTGGCTATGCGGGACATTGCTGCAACATCTGTCGGCAGTCCTGTTATATAGACTTTGCGTCTCATGTGTCTGCATGTATCAGAGGCTAAACAGTATGATAGGACCTCAATTTCATGCTCAGGGCAGACAGAACATGCTTAGGGTGTTCAATCGTGGTTCAAGCGGCAACGCAGACAACTGTAGACGACGCGCGAACTATAAACGCTTGCCCGCGCGTATTCATAAACATTCCCCATGTTTTAACAGCATCAGATCAAGTGATTTCTGACTCTTAGTGCAGCACGTATGTACGCGGGTAGAAGAATAGAATGTCCTTAACCACGGATGTTTGGGGCGCTCCGTAATTACGCGTGGCATGTCACCTAGTGTATACTTCGAATAGACGACACACAAGTATGAAATCTACATGAAGTATGTACGTAGATTGTCAACCAACATCAGTAAAACCACAATTCTTAGGCTATACCTATTTCCAATCGTCTTGCAAGGTACGGAACGTCAAACATCGCAAAGTCCCCTTTATTTATGTAGATCCAGGTACTTCCGAGTTTGGTGCACTCAATAACATAATGATCGAACATTTATTAAATCACTCAAAATGAGATGATTATGATTGCACTTTTAAAGCAGACTACCCTGACAAAAATCATGAGAAGTCATGAAATTTAATGCGAATTCATGAGACTTTTATGACAACTCATGCGATCATGGTGAGTCTCATTATATTCTCATAAGAAAATATTTGATTCATGATGTTCTCATGATGCCTTGATGAGAACATAATGAGTGCTAATGAGAACATTCATGAGTTTTTGTGAAAATAAGTTTATAAGTAGTAAGGTACGCATGCTAGCCGCGAAAGGAAAGAGCAATAAGAAAGCTTATTCAATCGATAAGAATCTCCAAGTTTGGACTACAAAAGATAGAAAGCAACAATATGCAATATATCATAGCGATCTCCAACAACCTCTTTGAAATGATGAATATGCAATGACATTTTATAATGAGCATGACTATAGAAGATGCTAAAAATGGCCATTTATGCAATCACAGTTCAATATCTTATCATGATAAATAATAGGTTATTCACGCGAAAACCGTAATAGCATTGTGGACATGGCGTGGGGAGGCTCCTGGATATCGTGGAGAGGCTATATTAGCAACAATTAAATTAAATAAACGATAGATCAAATTGCTACGCAAAAGATGCGCGGCTGGTAGGATTCGAACCTACGACCAAGGTTAGCTAGACCTGTGCTCTATCAACTGAGCTGCGAGCCACTTATGCGACTGTCAATTGGCAGGATCAAACCCTCACCACCACACATCAGTTGTCATAGCAATAATAATCAATGAATAAATAACTCGTCACAATTATGACCGCTGACATTAAGGCAAGTAGCGGGGATCGATTGCTGAAATGTCTCACAAGAAAATAGAAAACATCTGTGAATGACACAAACGCCCATATCTATGAAACACATCATCACAATAGATTTCATTGTATTATCATTAACAGTAGAACACACTTTACACGTCGCACAAGCGAGTGTGACGATATCCCTCGGTTGTATTATTTTCGTGAGGGAAAGATTCTATGAATGGCCAATTTCTCAACGCATCGCTTTCAATGGTTTTGACATCAACAGGAAGACGAGACAAATATTTGTCGGCTTCCATTAAAGTCAGGCGATTGCTTTATGTTTCTCAATTGTAGGGTCTTCGTGGGGTCTTCATGCCAGTCGTGCGTAAGTCGTTCCAAATGCTGGCAATGTGCCTACATGAAATATAGTCAATTCCTAAACTAAATCATCATTCAAAATTGTTTCATTGCCATGTTGCTCCTTGAAAAAGAGTGGCCAAAAACTTTCGGAAACAATTATTCCTTTTCATTTTTATATGCAAGTGATAATTTCTATCTTGTAATTAAAAAGTGAATACTAATCAAAAGATGTGGGTCCTGGATCTCTATACCTTCCTGAGCATTCAGAGCTTATTATAAATCAGATAAATTACTCGTAGGGTTAGCGCACACCCCCTTACTATTTTTGTTATTCCATATTTGCAAGATACTTGTCTCTAGCATTTTCATGTCAATGAGTTATGATGAATGAATGTAATACCTTTTACTGAAGAAAATGGAAATCAAAATACAATCATGAATATACACATTGTAAATCGCTGGATACGAAAATTACATGCAAACATATACCAAAATCACATACAATTTAAAACTAGCATCTGATACGAGATTATCGTATGTTTGCAGAGATCTGGTATGTTTTTCATACCAAGTCTCACTTACTTTTGTAAGTGATTGGTATGTAGCAATACGAACTATTCTATCTGTAATTGGCTGTTTTATACTGAAATACGAGTTGTTGGTATGCTTTATATTCGAGGCCCGATGCAAATTCATCCTTATTCGTATGCGAAAGGTATGTATTTGGTATGTGGAGCTTTAAGTCACATAGCAAAAAATTATGTGTACATTTAATTACATAGTTAGTTACATACTACTGTCAAAAAAAACTTTTTTCAGTAATACCAGCCGCGAATATTTTTTATTACATAGAGAGATATTTAACCAGATTAGATTCATTGTGTATTATATGCTCCACGAAATTGTCGTTGTTGCTTTTTGTCTAGCAACATTAACAGGACGCTTAGTTGGCTCTACTTTATCAGCCTTTTTTCATTCAAGCGATATCTTTTTTGCAACCATATTGACTTATATATCTCAAACATAACTATTTTTGCGTTTAATGAATTATAATATGTCTTTACTTCGGATTGCTTATATGCCTCATTTCAAAATTACATAATGCATGATTGTTAATGGTTGAATACTTATTGATTATTCACGAAATGCCTTAGACTTACGTGTATTAAAATCGATTTCAGTGTTGAAAGTATGACTCTTGAATATCATTATCTCACTACTTACAAAACAGTAGTAACATTAGTGTGATCTTTATTGACAAAAGACAAACATAGGACATGATTTATGCTTTCTTTTAACATTGTGCTGGTATGGCTTTAGTATGTAAAGCATACCACATTTGAAATAATATACGAAAAGCATACAAATATATACCAAGAGAATTGTTGAAAAAAACAGTGAAACAATTTCGACGCCTCTTAGTGTTGGAGAATGGAACAGGCACTCTACATCTGCCTTCAAGCACGTGTTGAGAAACAGAATGAGCTGGCAGCCAGAAACAGTCTCCTAACTGCTGTTGAATTTTCATGCGCAAATTACAAGCAGAATTAAGAGGACAAACTATGCGACGTGCACGACGAAAAAATTTTGTTCACTATCTTTTCACACTTATAGCACAGTCCACCGAACCATGGTGAGCAATAAAGAAGAACATTTTCAATCATTAAAAATATATTGGCATTTTTTATTCTTCAAACATGTTTATGAGTTCTGATTTCGCTAAAATTGAATGGAATCATTGAATATGGATATTACATGCTGTTTCCAACACTGAGTTTACATGCATCCATAATCAAAATCATTTATAGTTCATGAAGTCTATTCTGAACAGCATGATTGCTATTTCTATAAAAAGAAATCGTAATATACTATAATAAGAGTCGTGAATTGCAAGATATCTGTATCAGGAAAAGCGAATGTCAACAAAATTTATCATTCGCACCGAAGATAAAAGTTTGTAGTTTCACAATCAAAATAGAATTCTTATCTTCTTATTCAGATAACTTAATTTGTAATCGAATTCCTGCTGTTCAGAATAGACCTTCCAGCACTCAATCTGTTAGATAATGTAATCTCTGTCCTGCCGTGAACTTGCTTGGAATGTACCTGAGAGTAGATACAATTTACACTGTCAACTTGAACTTTGGCATCAGGTAGCGACTTCTGAATGACTCAGAACATGGATAGCTAGATGGAAGGGGATCTGGATTGGAAGCAGAGAAATTCTCATTTCCTCTTCTATACATTGTGAGTGCTGCAGTTAACACTTGGACATTTTACGCTCACATTTTGTACATTTTTACTTCTAAAATCTGAACCAAGCATCGAATCGCTTTCATTTTTGAGATTCAGAGGGTTTAGATGATGGGGATCATTTCATCTATTCATGTCATCGATCAAATATTTAAAATAAAAAAGTTAGCAGGCGTGTCAAATCTAGTTCATCAGTAAAAAAGTGATGAAATTTATAGCTGAACCAAATTTGACACGCCTGCTAACTTTTCTGTTTCTAATATTTGATCGATGGCATGAATAGATGAAATGATCCCCATGATCTGAACTCTCTGAATCTTAAAAATTAAAGCGATTGGATGCTTGGTTCAGATTTTAGAAGTAAAAATATGCGAAATCCTAGCGTAATTACACGAAATGAGAGCGAGACGGATAACACATAAAGTCTGGTAGCTATCGATCCATGAGGAAATAATGTTAGACTTGACGCTGCCTTTAATGTTGACTATGCACATTTATTCCCATTCATTCTCATCGCAATGCCACGAACATGTGCTGCCTACGGCTGTAAGTCAGGTTACAGAACAAATGCCGAAAAAGCTCAATCGTTTACATTTCCTAAAAGAGAGAAATCTCCTGAGAGAAGATGTGCGTGGATTAGTGCGTGTAAGAGAGGCAATACGTTTGATCCTGGCCCAAACGCCAGCTTGTGTATGAAACATTTTTCTGACGAATGCTTTTCCACAGAATCTGTCGATTCGAATAAATATCGAGAACAAAAACGTTAACAACTCGACGACGAAAACTCCTACCTGGCTCTATCCCAACAATTTTTTCAGGGTGCCCTTCCTACATGTCAACTAAGAAAACTCCTCAGCGTTCCATCGTCGCTACTTCTACTGCTCGTCTTCAGAGGGAGGAGGCTGTCCTTTCACAGACTGTTCAAGATTTTATTGATTCCGATTCTGTTGCATCGATTGAAAGCTTATATGAAAAATTGTGTAGTGCAACATTACCGTCTGGTTTCAACTTCATCAAATCATCTGACTGCATCATCATATTCGTAATAGACGGCGAAATTCCGCGCATCGTTCAGTGTATGAAGGTATTCATCGATATGTCTTGGATTGTTTTATCTATGATAAGAAATTACCTAAAAGTCAGTTTGTGCATGTTCTTCATGGCGAGGTCAAATACCTTTCTTCTGTCCTCAATGCATTAGCACTTCTGAAATCGTTTGATGAAGCAGATCGAAGTATCGATTGGCTTGCTATTGCCGCAGAGGCCATGAATATATACTTGGATAACAGTGATAATGAGAGTGTAAATTCTAAAGTGTCCTTCTGTATTGAACAAATGCAACTGGCAGAAGACCCTCCGAATCGCCGTAGATATTCTCCATCGCTTCTGATATCGTGCTACTCAATTTTCTCGAAGAGTCATGCAGCATACGAGAATCTTCGTAATCAGAATTTTTTGACGTTGCCGAGTTCAAAAACTTTGGGCAAGTTAACACGATATGTTGACTCTGATATGACTAAAGTCAATGACAATTATCTCCTTTGTCGTTTCAAAAAATTGACTCCATCGGAGGCAACCGTGGCAGTGCTGTTTGATGAGATTTATGTTGCCAAACGCATAGAATATTCCCATAGTCAACACAAAGTGGTCGGTATTACCGAAGACTCACGTCCCGTTTCAACAGTTCTGTGCTTTATGATAACATCCCTTGCAAGTCCTTACAAAGATGTCGTTTGTATGTATCCCATCACAAATATCACTTCAGATATCATCGTAAATGGATTTTGGAATGTTGTAAGGCATGTTTCGGATATTGGTTTTCAATGTCGTCGCTGCTGTTTGTGACAACCATTCAGCTAACCGAAAGTCATTTCTTCAGCTTTTTGGTGGTGAATGGGGCAATTCAGAAATCTATGAAGATCTTGATTTGAAGTTGGCAGAAAAACCTGACGTCATCGATTTGAACGCGATATATTATGTAGCGGGTGCGATTGTGAAATCGGAATTACGTCTTCGAAAGTGTGATTCCCGCAGTGATATTTTGTCCGTTTCTGACTTAGAAATGCTGCCACCAGAGGTTGATCCTGTCGCCGATTCCAGTGTTACTCTTTTCAAGACTGTAATTAGTCGTGGAGGATTACTAAATCCATCTGATTTTGCCTTCGATATTTGTGTAAAATGTTGGTCTCTATTCCTTTCATTGAAATCCTCAGAAAGATTACTGCGATTGTATTTGTCGAGCAGCGATCATTGCCAGGTCTGGTTGACAATTGTGGCCACTTTTCTTGAAGAATTTCATACTACTAGACTGGTTTGTGCTAAAGGTCATGAATTTCTGAAAGGCATCGTCATCAGATTTTTTCATTGCCTCATAAAAAACTACATAAAATCTGTGAATGACTCTACCGTAAAGCAGTCAGCAAATCCAAGGAAGAAGGTAAAGTTGAGCAGCACAATACTGTAAACTGTAAGTACTGATATCAATGTTTCGTATACTATGCTACATTAATAAGTTGATAATTACATGTGTTATTCTTTTTTTACCCCTTCAATACTCTAAATAAACTCGTGAAATGTCAATAAGTACAAAATTACAGCGAATGCGCAAGTGTATTTATCTTGACTGGCAGTTACACTTTAGCACTCACAATGTAGACGCGTCAATTCTGCTTCCAATCCAGATGCTTACATCTAGCTATCCATGCTCAGAAGATCAGAATATAAGATGTAGAAAACTTGCGGCATTCAGGTCTGTTTTGATCGTTGATTTACAATGACGGACAGAGCCGCGGAATTCAGTAAGTCAAAATGTCCAAAAATATTGGAAAAGAAGCACAACATGTGAAAAACACATTTCTAAATATGCGTGAGGTCGGTCCCAATGAAATCGGAAAGGAGGACGATAGTTACCAAAACTTTGTACTTCTATTCTTTCCCTCCCCCACATTTTTCATGTTAACCAAAACCATTAAATTTCGCCAAAGTTAGTCACATTGGGTTTAGAACTGACTTGATCTGTCACTGAGTGACATTACAATACGACTGAGAAGTCTTACTTGAATCCTGGGATGAAGGATTGGTCCCTTGGATACTCAGTTAGAAAACACGGTACAGCTGTGATCATGAACTTCGTGTGATTGTTGTCTACAGACAATTGACAAGTAGTTGTCTAATTCTGAGGCTGTAAATGTTCTACAAGTCAGATAAGAGGAGTTTACACACTCAACGCTCACTGTAAACTGTAAACAGCCACTTATCGGACAATTTGTGAGCCACATCAGTATTTTGGCACTTACTGCGTATTATCAGACAAATTTCCTGCTTGTCAGACAATTTTTGTCTCATCGCACGAACTAATTTACATTATTGCGTTTACTACCCATCATACTACTTATGACTAATATATACACTTTTATTGAAATTGGATGGTATCCTTGACAATTTTCAATTATAGAATATATAATGTTGTAAATAAGTAGTGTTCTTTGTATACACCTTGAGGCATGGCAATAGCAGGTCTGGATACTTGACGTATTGATGCCATCTGTTAATTCTGCTTTTACAATGTTTTTACAGCTTTTAAGGGTGTATATACCTTCCTAAAGAACATTGACACACGACGGACTTGCAAAGTATCAGAGTTGCTCACAATGCGAGTGTGAATGAGTGGAGCAGAGTTAGAACCTATGTGATTAGGAGTGACTAGTTGCTATTAGCTGATGTTAATTAGTTTGATCACATTTAAACACTTTGAGTTTGAGAGACAATACTTTTAGAAAAGTAGACAGAATTGTCTGATATTTTGCCGAATAATTGTCTCATCTTGTCTGCTCTGAACAGCCACTTTTGGTTGTTCATTGTCTCATGTTGTCTGTTGCAATTGTCTGATCATTACGTATGGCTGATAAATTGTCTGATTTTTGGCTGTCTACCGTTTACAGTGTATGCGACGTTAGTGAGAACAAGTAGGAGATCATTGACGATGCAACACTTCCGGGTGTCAACAACAGAAATGTGGGGGGGGGGAGAATAGAAGTACCGAAAACTATCATTGGATTTCAAATATTCATTGCATCAGACTCTATACATCAATCGTCATTTGTTTGTATCCATAAGAAAGTTTGTGATGGATGTATGGATGCAAAAAAGATAATGCGATTTACAAGGTGCACCTTGGGTTTTAGGTCGACCTAGGGTAAGTGATACAAAACTTGAATCTTCTATTAATGCTGCATACACGTATATTCGAACCAAGTTACAAAAAGTAATATTTGAATCTTAGGACAGTTTCAGGAAAAGAGCAAAAAATTTTGATTTTTTGTCAAAATTTCACTCAATTCACGGAATTTTTCAAAAATGAAATACTTGTAATCATTTGCTATTTCATTCTAGGCTTCACAACCTGCGCATTGAAACTTCGTACATATTGCATTTGCTGTAGCCTTACATGTATTTTGCTGCATTTGTGGATATTGAATTTTTATATATTTCATATATTTTACATCTTCGCAGTTATCCGCACCCCTAACTTTTTGTGATAGTCGACATTCAACAATTCAATTCATTCCAATTTCGTATTCTAAATATGTTTAACAATGTACTCAATACGTCCGTTTACATTTCTGAATGGCAAAATGAAAACAATTGCATTGTTTTGAGCACTCTGTAATTCAATCACAGAAATCAAAGATCTTCAATCAGTCAGCATGCCTATATCAGTGTAGGTTAAATCAAAAGAAAGCTTTATAGCACAAGACATGTACATATACTTCGGCTACTAACTACAGCTATTGCAATAAAAAAAGTTTCCCACTAATACCACACGTCTCATACCACGGCTTATATAAAAGAATCTCGATGTCAGCACAAAATGCAGAGAATGCACTTCGCTTTCTACTCATTTATTGAAACTTGGGCTTGGGTTTTCGGTTTCGACCCAAGTTTCGGCCCAAACTTGCTATTTCTCGACGTAAATTTTAATATATTGAACACTATCATAAAAAATCTCGCTGAGTTCACATATCGCAACTGATTTCCATGACTGCCGGTGACAAAATCTAAGCTATGATTTTTAATCCTAAATTCCAATAGGATATTGATGTCTTTACAATTCATTTCAAAATTTAAATATGTTTTATATCATTCTTAAACCGACATAGTTCCAAATTATATCTGTCGCTGTCGTATCCATTTTTCCATGAAATAATGAGCTACTCGTTCTTTTGCTGTCTTCAAGTATTATTTATTATCAGCTGTCAACTGTTCATCGCATAGTTTTGATACATTCAATAGGTAGCGATCCAGTGTAGACTGCACACAGCTAATTGACAATTCGACCGTTTCATGCCATTTTTGATGAGCCGAAGTTCCTGCTTTTCAGACAATCTTTGTCTGATCACCCTGGCTAGTTTGCATTATTACGCTTGCTGCACATTACAATACTTACTAGAACCTCTATGAAAATTAGATGGTGTTCATGATAATTTTCAATTACTTGTAAATGCAATCCATGAAACAAATTATGATTCCTGTAGACAAGGAGTCATGACGATCTCGATTCTGGATATTCGATGTCTTGAAGTCAAATGATGATTCAGGTTTTGAAAGGTTCTTCATGAATTTTAAGGGTATAAATATTTGTCGACAGTCCTTCAATTGATCGAGTGCCCATGAACTGGTGTAATGAAGTGGATGTTCAAGGGTGAGAGCGAATGTGGTTAAGGGAACCTAAGTGAAATAGAAGTATGCTGATGAACGTTTCAGAAACAAAATTTCCTGTTTGATAAGATTATGGATTTTTTCACCACTATTGAGGTAGTCCGTCAAGCACCCTGCTTTGCAACAAAGATAGAGAAGTAATCAGTTTTGTCTGAAATATTGTCTGGCTATTCTCCAATGCTGTCTAGCAATTGTCTTTTAAAAATGGCTGATACCATAGAGTAGGTATATTGGGTAGAGTGGTAACTCCGCATTTATTAAATCCCCAATGTGTGCATACTTTCGATTTTATTAAATGAACTCATGGGAGATACACCCGGAATTGTTTCCAAATGTGAGATTTATACACATTTATGCAATTTTGAAGAAATTACAACGGAATTGAGTGATCATGCTTGTAATGTAGAAGATTCTACAATACATCTGTAATTGCATTTTAAAGATTCTCAGTGTCATGACAGCCCTGGAATTTTAATGCTTGCTTAATTAGCAATTCGATGGGTTCCTATTACTTTCATCCTCAACCTCAAGAGTATTTTCTTAATACGTGATCATATCACAGGCAACCTGCCACTGGCACAGCAAAATCACATAATCAAAGACACTGATGTCAATTAACTTTGAAAGATGTATATGGGTCCACATCATTATGCAGATTCAAGAAATGAGACATGAATTTAGTGAGTCATAAAATCATGCTGGTGAAAATTGAATTAAAAACTTGAAATTTCAGCCAAGAAACCACGAATAATATCGCGACTTTTTCATGAAGACTTTCATTATAATGCGGATTATGAAATTCCCTTGCAAATCAGCTTTATTTCCTCTTAGTTACGATGCTTGTTAGAAAATATTCATTCCTTTTGATATCCAACTTGTTTCATACTACTTATATAAAGGAGTCATCTCGGTAGTATATAAATTGGCAAAATTTTGACTTCTTTTAAAAATCATCTCCGCAGAAAACTGAATCTTTTCATGCAAAAATTCTCACTGCATATAGATACTTTTTTGAGTCGACACTCTACACTGTAAACCGTAGACCGACAATTATCTTATAAAATTACTGACAAATTCAACCGACGATTGTCACCTCCAATATTCCGCGATATCCGACGAATTTGTAGGTTCTCCACCGACATCGAAACAGATGCTTTGCATGCATATCAAATAAACAAAAACTGTTGAATGTTGATTGATTTTTTTGATTAGTGATTGTTTGACTTTTGGGCAATCTGTATTATTGTGTGGCGAAACCATGATTTATTTTGACATAATTTAATTAATTACCTACATTTTTGATAAAATTTAAGCTATAATTCATTGCTATTCATTTTGTCGCTTTTTGTCAGATATTGCAGGAGGTCATTGGCAATCATCCTACAAGAACCAACAATGACCGACAAAATAGATTTTGTGGGATAGATGTCTGTCAATTGTCAGTCAACGGTTTACAGTGTACCTACTCCATCCCTACTCTATGGCTGATACTTTGGCCGTAATTTGGAAATATCGTCCATTAGGCCGGAGGCACATGGAATGAGCCATAAGCTATAGAACATCGTCAGCAAATCGAGTTACGGTCCTCGACAATTCAACACAACCACAACCATTTTGGCAATTTTTTTTCTAATGACAGATAATGCAAGCAAGCAGAAGAAGAAAACTATGAAAATTTTCTCATTTTTACAAGAGCATAAAGCATCAGCATAAATTATGATGCATTATATCACAATGTTGGTTCTATTGAAGACCATCGCCCATGGATTCTCAACCGGCTGACGGCTTATGGCTCATCGTGTGTGCCTCCGGCCCAGGGATGCTGAGTCCTATCATTTTGATAGGACTCCGACTCCGACTACGACTCCGGGGTTTGATAGGACTCCGACTCCGGGTGGCAAGCATATAGGCCCATAGCCTATTTTTTGAAAAAAACTGGTAACCTACAGCATAGTTCATTATAGGCTTACCTGAACTTATGTTTAGTAATCATTCCTGTATCCAAGGTTGTTGCTTGGGTGCTTGGGTTTGCTTGGGTTTGCTTGGGTGCTTGGGTCGCTTGGGTCGCTTGGGTCTTGGACCCAAGCGCTTGGGTGTCAGACCCAAGCACAACCCAAGCACGACCCCAAAAGACAAGGCCAACTGTTTGCTGTGTCTGTAGACTTGCTCGTGCTAAATTCTTCGACGAGAATTCCCCATAGATTATCCACTACTGATCTAGGCTACCGCATTACTGGTTGCGGCGGGCTGCGATCTGTCGCTTTTCACCCACACAAACCTGTGTTCAGTCAGATTATGAATAGGACCATTCATTCATTCGCAAATTCCTGGAAATATGAATGGGGAGAACAACCAGATAATAGCTAGAGTTATCAACGGTCTGCTGATTTTCTTGCTAGCCTATATCTTGTTTTGTTAGACTATCCCTTGATGAAAGATATTGTTCATTGAAAGTCCTTGTTTTTAATTTTAGCAGACTCATGTCTTGTAGATACAGAGTAAGAGTTGTATTAATTATAGCCTACTGTTCATTTTTACGAACAAGATCAAAAGTGAAGTCCAGGCTTGCAATGGTCAAACTGCGCTTTGCTATAGGATATAGCCTACATCGTAGCCTACCGAAATAAGCATGGGTTTCGATTATTCTAGGCCTGTATCAGTTAGCTACATGCGGTCTGTAAGACACATTACCCCATACAAACACATTACAGTAGGCTCAAACTAGGCTTATGTCAAAAGACATAAATTGCTAGTGCCAAAATTTCTTGTAGAATGTAGATCCAATAGACAAACTTCGATTTTACCGCATGATGTTATGTCTAAGGCTCTGTAGCCATCGTATGGTCGTTTGTTGTATTATAGGCTAAGCAGGCCTACTACAATCTAGTTTATCGTACCGGTATATTGTTGTGTCTAAGGCGTTAGCTGGTCTACAATATAGCCTAGTCTCATAAAGCCACAAGAACGGCATCAATAAGTAGGCCTACAGAGCACTGATATTCAATGCAGTAAGGCAGTCTGCAGCTGTAGGCCTAGTTTCAGTAGATCGAGTGGAGGTAGGCTAATTGCTATTGGATAGCCTATTAGGCTAGATGCAAAGATGCAATGACGGCTGACCTTCATTGGTGTCATGTTCATTATTTTTTGTTTTTAGAATTATATTATTATTATTATTATTATTATTATTATTATTATTATTATTCTGCTTGGGTCATGAAAAATCTGCTTGGGTTGCTTGGGGCTTGGGGCTTGGGGGTATACCCAAGCAAAACCCAAGCCGCTTGGCTTGGGGTGACCCAACCCAAGCCTCATATCAACCTTGCTGTATCAATTATCAATCATTTTCGCTGAAATTTGTCAAATGTCGCTTTAAGTTGGATGCATACGACTCGGCTCCTCCCATCTTTTTGATGAGTGCTTCACACGGTTTTCTCCAGTCTCTACCAAGCAGGAAAATCCCCTATCCTTCCCCAAAAAATATGACTACACATTCGATTTCAATTTGCGCTTTAGAGGACCCATCACACACGATTAACGTGAGGGTAAGAGGTAATGTTCTCAAACAGATTATAATATTTCATTTTTGTCTCTGATGTGACCTTTGGTGAGTAGGTGTGATCGAGGCTAGGAAGGTTTTGTCTTCTCAACTAAATCACCGAGTGAAAAGACAATCCTTTTTTCACTATCACGGTTCATTCCGTCAACTATTGCAAGTTTTACATGTAATGCCGTCTCTGTACCTTTGTTTGACGGAGAAAGTTGACACTGACAGTGACAGAAATGCACGAGAATAGATAATAAGTTTGTATTATATTACTTTGGGTCTAGTTGTAGGCCGGAGTCAGGAGTCCTATCATTTGATAGGATGCCGACTCCGACTCCGCACCCCTGCTCCGGCCTACGGCTAAGGCCGAAGAGAATATCATTTTGTAGAGCATCTCTTGGGCCATTGTGACAGAGAATAAGGCGTCTTCAATCTTCACATTCAATTTCACAGAATGATGTACACCATATGCCTACTACGAATCTGCGCGTCTGCCGAGTTCTAGTGAGTTCCTCTTCTTGTCAGACAGGATCAAAGAAAAACACATGTAAATCCAATAGGTAGTAGATTGCAGTTTTTGGCTAAAATGAAATGTTCTATTATTTCTCTGATTAAACGAAAAGTACTAAGCCAGGTCATTTACTTTCATGTTCATGCACCCCTGTCTATAAAGCTAAACACATTTAGATTTGGCGAGCCTCTTAATGTCAGCAAACACAACCATTTTCAGCAACTTTATCCACATTCAACCACATTCTCATACACATTGCCGATCAGAAGCATGATAATAGCACATCCACATCATGGGAAATGACCTGAAGACATTCCATGTCAAAAATTATGACTCTAGGCTTGACACTTTACATGTGTTTTCTTTGATACTGTGTGACAAGAAGGGGAACTCACTAGAACTTGACAGACGTGCAAATTCATAGTATCAGTAGGGTGTACATCATTCTGTGAAAGTCTCACTTTCGGCCTCGTTACCTGTAGATACTCGTTCTGGCTGCCGGACTAAGTAAGGATGCCTGTAGTGACTTGATCGAAAAATCATTAAATCGTCATGTAATCCACGCAATATACACGTAGCCCTGTTGGAGGCTTAAGGTTAAATTCATGTTAATCATATTAAAACTTCACTCTCCTCGCTCTTGATCGAAAGGAGATCGTGGTGGAAATCACCCGACAATGCTGCATTTAATGCCAAGGAAAAGAGCAAGTACATGTAATTTGCCATTGACGGCAGGTAGGCTAAAATCAGTAGAAACATTCACGAATCGTAGACAACTCACTTGACTCCATATTAGTCGAGTTGTGAATTCGTCTTAGATAAGCAACGTTTCACCTGATGAAACAAGAAGCAGAGTTGATCATGTGATGCTGGAATGCATGAACACCGTACTTAATGAGTATTAGAGATAATTATCAGATTCATCAGTCGTACAACATGATGCTCCAATCATACTGAATGCACAATCCATGAGCAGCCAATTACATGTTACAACGCATGTGCAAGTATGCATTGAGGAAAGTTTCAAGAGTTTTTGATTATTGCACCACTGACAGAAATCGAAAGTGTGCTTCGTGCAACAATAGACAATAACACTCTCTATCTGTCATGTACGTGTAGATTGCGAAAATCTAACTTTTCCGCTGATTTATGACGTACGTATTTGCAAGGCTGAAATCAATGAATTAGCACAATAAGTCCGTAAGCTGTCAATGAGAAATTTGCACCGGAAATCGATCGATGTTGCATCCATAACGTCGAAATATCAAGAACGTGGTATGTTCCCATTCATCTTTCTTCCTCGTGTTTTCAATATAACTTCATTTCAAGGCAGGGATGCGAAGTCCTATCATTTTTATACGACTCCGACTCCGGATGGCAAGTATATAAAGCCCAGTTCTTTGAAAAACAAACCGGCAACCTATATCATATATCATAGGATTAGCTGAACTTATTTTTAGTGATCATTGTTGTATCAATTATCAATCATCATGATTTTGGGTTAATCAAATGTCCCTTTAAGTTGAATGCATACGACTCGGCTCCTCCCATCTTTTTGATGTGTGCTTCAAACGGTTTTTCTCCAGTCTATACCAGGCAGGAAAATACCCCATCCTTCTTCAAAAAATATTAGTACACTTTCGATTTTAATTTGCGCTTTAGAGGAGCCATTACACACGATTAGCGTAAGGGTGAGAGGTAATGTTATCAAACAAACTATAATATTTCATTTTTGTCTCTGGTGTGACCTTTGGTGCGTAGGTGTGATCGAGGCTAGGAAGGCTTGTCTTCTCAACTAAATCACCGAGTGAAGACAATCCTTTTTTCACTATCACGGTTATTCCGTCAGCTATTACAAGCTTTGCATGCACTGCTGTCTCTGTAGCATTGCTTGACGGAAATTTTGACAACATGACAGTGACAGCTATGCACGAGGATAAATAATTCGTTTGTATTATGTTTCGGGTCTAGTTATAGACCGGAGTCCTATCATTTAATGGGACTCCGACTCCACATTCCTGTTTAAAGGGACAGCTTTATTGAACAATTGACAGAATCAATGGGATCCAAATTGATAAATAGAATTGTTGTGATGTATTTTATCTCTGCGTTAAAACAGCTTCCAACTTGACACACATTACTATGCGCTCTCTAGGCGCGTAGACTTGTAGTTGCGTTTCATTGGATAAGGCAATTAGAAACTATTTGAGCGTTACACTTATTTGCATGCGAACTCATTCATGAAAAGTAGACGATTTGGCGAGCATTGAACTACCCATGATGGCTCATAGTCGATACTCATGTCCTCTGTTATCGAGTGAACAAAGTGATTCACAAGTTTTCACATGTGATTATGTTGAAACTTAGTCTGTAAAGCTATCAGATTGAGTATTCATGAATACCTCCGCTTTATAGCATTCGTTTTTGTGCACTGCAACTATATTTTCGAGAAGAACAGCCCGGCCAGAACGACGAGAACCAGGCCTTCCGAGACATGGCAGAAGAAACCGATGAAATATTAGAAAGTATAAAGTCCAGTGGCGTCTTCTCCGTAACTGCTAAACCTTCGCGCATACTCAAAAAATAATTTTCCAACTATTGTAAAAATGAAAAGTGTCATCATTAATTTAAATTCAATAGCTTCTCGTGACAGCAGTGCACAGCTTTCCGTCTCAAAGTCAGACGCTCAAGCTCATTGAACATTCTTGCACAAGTGCTCGAATCACAGCTGTTTTCTTCGAACAATTAGACGCACAAGCTGGTCGTGTGTTCAGACGGAGCATTGATGTTCAGACAGAGCGAAAGAGAGTTGTGTGCGTGTGAGGCAGTAAGCGCACGCGCCCGCGCCAATATTGGCTTTTCCGATGGACATGATGCTTTGTCTTCTCCAATTTTTGCAATGAAGTTCTACGCGATTCTTGATCGAGGCGCGGTATCTAAATATAGTAAGGGAAGCACAACCCGATTGTTCCTGGATTCGCTTTATGTCAGAGAGGCCACTACGTCAACAGTAGCAAATGGCCGACGTTCAGACAAGACTGCGATCAGATGATGAGCGTTCTCCAATGAATGCAGAGTAATACATCTGACTCGAACACCCAGATTCGGTAGAATTCCATAATCTGTTTTTCTTGATTGAAGTGACACTATGCTTAGTATTGCAAATGAGATCATTTAACCACGCATTTCGTGCGAAAGGAATATACTGAAAAGATGACAGTCGTCAAGCAAGGTAGGCCAACACCTGATATAAAAATTGAAAGTATTCACAGAGAAAGAAATAAGAAATACACAAGACATTTTAATGCATCAAAATTTCAAACATGTGAGCGGCTGACCGGCCATGAGAAACGCAAGAAAGAGAGAGAGAGAGATAAATTGTTTTATATTTGGAATGGCAATCAAACTAAATACACGATTTTACGTTTCAGATTATAAAAGTGACTAAAGTAATCCAATGGATACTGTTGAGATACATCGAGACAAACAACTGAAACTGGCGCTGCCTTCGGGAAGTTTTTGATATTTCAACATAGTACTGACCGCTTCTTTCGCAACGACGGGGGATGAGCTCATGGAGAGGATGGCTTGTCATGCTTTCAGCAGATTTGTAAAGTTTGCAGGCAAGCCTCATGCGACGGTTGTTGATGTCCTCAAATACATCACAGTTGCACTCTCGTTCGTGAATAATACAATGACATCGTTTATAAAAATGTCGAAGACGGTCCTGCAAATGAAAAGGCAAGCACACAAAAACGGAAGATGCGTAGTCTAGCAGTGGTAAAATGATGCTTTTACAGGTATTCTCTACAGTTCTTAGTGAAACAATTGGTCTAAGGACTCGAAGAGCGCGTAGGCGAGAGTTTCACTTCTTCAAAGTTATATTTATGTGCTGATCCCATTTTAAGTTCGAGGAGAACATAACACCAAGTAGTTTCAGGCTATCAACTATTTGCACTTGTGGTAGTAAGTCTAAATCGAGGTTGATTAAGCAGTTTTTCTTTGGTATTATCATCAGCCTTGACTTCATGACATTCAAATACAAATTGATTTCCTCACTTGATATAACAATGTTTTCCAGAGTATTGAGAAGCTGTCGTGTACTTTCCAGGGAGTTGCGATCAATAGACCGAATAACCATAGTATCATCAGCGTATTTAATATAATCAATCAAATTTGCGTTGATAAGGTCTGCTGTGTAGAAGTTGAAGAGAAGAGGACCAATTAAGGAACCTTGGGGCACTCCACTTTGCACACAGATAGGATCACTTATACAATTATTCAAACGTACGGATTGAAAACGACCAGTCATATATGAATTAACCCAGTCTGAGAACTCAAGTGGAAAGTTCTTGGCCAGTAACTTTTCGATTAGGATTCTGTGAGATACAGTGTCAAATGCACGAGTGAAATCAAGAGATAGAATGGCAACACCAACAGCTTCCACGGCTTCTAATCTTTTCGTTATACAATCGTGAAGGTGAATCAGGGCACAGTATGTTGATGAATGCGGTAAGTATCCAAATTGATTACGGTCGATGTTTTTAATAAGTGTAGGACGGATACTGTCCAAAACAATTCTCTCCAAGATTTTTTCTAGTTCAGGTATACTGTGATGGGTCTGAGCTCATCCAAAGATGGAGGACTGGTCTTAGGGACAGGTGTAACTAACCCATATTTCCAGGCTGAGGGCATGAAGCGATCGATGATACATGAATTGTAGATGTTACACAATGATCACATAGAAAAACAGCACCTTCCTTTAAAAGTCTCGGTGGGATTGAATCACTACCTGTAGATTTATTTGTACGAATGCGCAAGAGTTTCTTGTAAATGTCGTATGGATCCGATAGAGGACACCAGGTATCAGTCTCTACAACTTCTTTGCGCCAGCTTGATGACGAAGTAGCAATATCATCAATAAACCGTGACTCAAATTGTTTATTCAGGCAATGACAGCAGTGAGATACATTAGAAAACTGTGACGTGATGGTAAATAAACTCGGTTTCGCATTTGTACCTCTGACGTCATTAACGACTTTACAAGCATCATGTGATGATCTTGTGCACTTTTCAGCCCATCTGAGTTTAGCGTCAACCATTTCTTCTTTAATCTTCTCTTTAAGGTGCTTGTACAACTCATAGTCTTTCATACGAAAAGCAATCCATCGACGATTGATCAAGTCTTTCAGAACTGGTGTCATCCACGGTTGACTTGCCTCTTGAAACTGTTGACTTGCCTCCTTTTTACCCGAGAAAGTGTGGTCTGGATAAAGGGGATATAGCAATCAGTTCCTTGAGTAAGGCGGTTAAGAGACATCAGCAATCACTTCTCATGTGAACATTCACTTGGCCTTAAAAAATGTTCGGAAATCGTTATTAAAAATTCAGCTTTTATGAAAATTAATGTTATAACATAAAAAATGTCTGGTATAGAAATAGCATTCCAATGCCGAGTGAAGGCCTATGATCTGGGCGCAGGCGACGCCACTGATGAAGTTTCATCTTACATTACACATTGTAAAAATGCGACAACTCTCAAGACAAATTATAAAAAATAAAATTAAAAATTAAAATAATTGATCGCGCATTTTGCGTATATAGTGCGGTACATTTTACCTTTGTTCAATATTTTTCATTATCATACTTGTATGTGTAGCTGCCCTAATTTTCCAAAGTCCCCACTCAGTGATGGAGTGAACCGAAATCAAAATTATTGGACAAAAGTGACTGTAAATGTTCTGTAGTACCTTCTAGATTTGATTGTAGCGAACAGTGTCTCCTTCTGAAGATTAAAATCCCTACAGAGAGGCAAGTGCATGAAAATGACAAATTGTTTCGGAAAAACAATTGAAGATCTCAGCCACAAGCTACTTACACTTGGTCTTAACGCTTGAATGGATAGCTGGAAGGCCACCAACTTCAATGGTATTTCCCGGAAGCTGAAGTACACAGCGGTAGGTCGTGGATTTGTGAAAATGCGGTCTACATATCCTGTGGACGACCAAAATGCACGTGGAAGGTGTGGTGCCTGCATAAACCGCAGAAGAACAAACCAGACTTGATAAATGTGTGCGGTATATGTTTGCAAAGAACACTTATCTGCAACGTGCCCCAATTGTGTGTAAAAATGCTTCATCAATCATTTTATAGTCTTTAATATATGTATTAGATGAAATATAGATGTTTGTTTCATAAGAATACTTTGTATTTTTGGTGCATTCTAAGACATAAGGTAGGTGGAACACTTTTGGCCAGCCTTGGTATTCTACGTTACTAAAAAACCTTGATATGGTAAGGGTTAAACAAGAAAGTGGGCACATTGAAACCACTAAAATAAAAGAATTTCAAATCCAAATTGTGAGAAGATGAAATGTCACAGTCGCGACCAACAACTCAGATGCTACTTAGCATGCCCCCAAATTTTCATATGACTTTCATTTTGGATCATTTGATTCAGTGTATACAAACGATAGAGAAAAGTTCAAAAATATGTTCAATGTGCCCCATCCTCCCTACCACTTTTAGTGACTTATTTCATGACAATATAAACCGTTGTTCATACCAGGGATGTGAAGTCGGAGTCGGAGTCCTATCAAATGATAGGACTCTGGACTCCGGCCTATAACCAGGCCAGAAATATAATACAAACGAATTATTTATCCTCGTGCATAGCTGTTACTATCTTGATGTCAACTTTCTCCGTCAAACAAACGTACAGAGACACTGCTGCATGCAAAGCTTGTAATAATTGAGGGAATGAACCGTGATAGTGAAAAAGGATTGTCTTTTCACTCGATGATTTAGTAGAGAAGACAAGCCTTCCTAGCCTCGATCACACCTACGCGCCAAAGGTCACATCAGGGACAAAAATGAAATATTAGTTTGTTTGAGAACATTACCTCTTACCCTCACGTTAATCGTGTGTGATCGCTCCTCTAAAGCGCATATTAAAATCGAGGGTGTAATCATATTTTTTGGAGAAGGATGGGGTATTTTCCTGCCTGGTATAGACTGGAGAAAACCATGTAAAGCACACATCAAAAAGATGGGAGGAGCCGAATCGTATGCATCCAACTTAAAGCTACATTTGATAAACTTTCATCGATAATGATTGATAATTGATGCAGCAATGATCACCAACATTGGTTCAGCTAAGCAGGTTACCGGTTTGATTTAGGTTACCGGTTTGTTTTTCAAAAAACTAAGCTTTATATACTTGCCACCCGGAGTCGGAGTCCTGTCAACCCCCGGAGTCGGAGTCCTATCAAAATGATAGGACTCCGCATCCCTGGTTCATACGCACAAAGACAAAATAGTAGCTTTGCAGATCAAAATAGGCCTACTAAAGAGAAAATTACTGATGGAAGTGAATGTGTGCAATGCATGTGTATTTGCATGAGCGCTCTAGAAACTGTTATACAATGCTGTCAGACTTGTTTTTATGCCTTGTAGCAAAGCCACAAATTAAATTTTGCATAAATCTGTAAGTCAAAATTATAAAATTGCTCTAACTTGAACTTGATCTACATGCATCCTACGTGTAACTAAATAATCCATTAAAGTGGTTGATATGAATAATGGATGTGCAAAATCAAATGTAAAACGCACAAGTTCGATAGGCGAACCAGACAAATTGTTCTTTTGTAGTTTTTTAAGTTCAGTAGCTCAATTTTGCCTTTTATTATCGCAACTGAAATTTACTACTCAATTTTTTGGGAGTGGTAGCTAGACGAAATGACTTGCTAAGTCTTGTTAAGTCTGATCAGATTCTTGCAAAGTCTGATCAGAACTTATTTTATTTAAGATCTTACATTTCCTGACCAGAAAGTGTCAGACTTACTCAGTCTTATCTTGCAAAATAAAATCTTTTCAGATCTTACCAGTTGATAATTGAAATTAAAAGAAGTCAATTACAATTTAAAACTTGAAGTCCGAATATAGTGCGGAGATCAGACGACATCAATGGTTCTGGTTGTTAAATGACCTTCATGGAACATCAGTGCGCTGGATATATGTAGACCGACGCAAAATATGACTTTTTCTACTCAAAAGATTTCTAAAAAATCACAAACAAGATCTTATATAAGATCTGATAAGATTTGCTAATAAGACTTAGCACGACTGATACTTTCTGGTCAGAACTTGCAGGATTTCCTTAGTAAGATTAGGTAAGTCATTTCGCGCGCGCGGACGCGATGCTTCGAAATCGATCCGAAATGACTCGCAACCATTATAAGTGTGAAAATATTTATGCCTCGTGATATTTCAAGATATATTTATTATTGTAATTCGAATTATTCAAGGAAATCACAGCCGCGTTTAGTGGTTAAATGTGAAATTTTGGATTATTCATGAAAGTTAGTTCTACCTTAGCACCAAATCCTTCAATTTAAGATAACACTACTGCAGTCTACTATTGTCTACTACAGTCGCATTATAAATTCTCGGTATTCTTGGAAAAATCGATATTATTTCGTATTGCGATAATCACCTAAAACGGAATCTTTTTTGCTTGCTGACATACGTCGCAATAGAAGAATTGTAGTGAATGATAAGATGATGCACAGCGGAATATTGCGCATCAATAAAAACTAAATGACGGTCGTAAATTGAAGATGTCTGATAACAAACACAAAACCTGTATTAAATGCTAGAAAGCGCACTCCTTGTTTGCATATAATAATTGAATGGTTTACGGGATTATCTTCTGGAGATTTAGACACGATATACACTTACATGTATTTCTATAAACGACTTCCTCCTTGAATGCACAAACATGAAAATGCACTCATGTTGTGAGATGCTCTGATTCATGGATGTAACAAAATATTGAAATACATATACAGTAGTTATGCGCAAATATACACAAATATGGATGAAAAGCATAATATGCTTTATAAATTGCCTTAATGCATCATTAAAATGGAAATACTACTTACATTTCAACGAAGTCTTGAGTCGCAAGACAGGAGAAGAAGCTCTCCTCTTAGCTATTTTCTTCTCCATCTTTCAGGTAGGATCTTTGGTTCTAAAATTTGCAGACACTGTCACGTGTATTAAAATATGAACCTAAAATATATGCACTATAATCCTTTATGAATACGTTTAAAATGCAAAAATTGTGCCACGCAAGGGCTAAGACACCAGCGCTGATCATAGACGTAGACCGGCAAAGAAGGAGGTTGTTGATGGTAATTAAAGCTCTAGCATAGGAATGCGTTGCCTTTCCGGAGTGTTGCTCTGAGTCATCAATCGCTGTCTCTTGTTGTCATTTTATCTTCTACATCCACAGCTGATCTCTTTGACATGTGATGCCGTCCTTGCTTACCAGATGCACCTCTATCTCTCACATGAGCATCAGAAAACATGGAATAAATGCTTCTTTCGCTATCAAATTAGCGGTCATCATCAGGGCAATTTTTATGACCTAGAACTAGAAAAAAGTGACCCAAAATCTTAGATTGTAATTTGGTAAGATTTAATCTTGAAATAGAGCAAAAATTATGTTTACATTTTCAAGCAAAAAGTTAAAGAGTTGAAATTAAAGCAAATAAAAATAATTTATTTCAAACTTTTACCGCAGTACCCATTTACAGCTTTTTGCACAAAGCAGTAACGTAATTTACTATATTTGATGTCAAAAAAGGTCTGTCTTTGTATATCATCTTCTTCAACATGGAGACGAGCGCTCTACCGAAACAGCGGTTGGCTGACAAGGACAGGCCCACGACAAACGAGCCAATCCTGGTGCCGCCGGTAAAATTCACGTGTGGGCAATGCATTCATTGGAGCTGTCCTTAGACTGCATCGCATTGCTAAGAAGACCAAAACTGCGTCATTCTGCAACCATCGGTCATTTCTATCCTCTTTTCCCGACAACTCTAGCAGTCTAAAACCACAGAAAAATGACCAAAATATGACAATATGATCAGACACACAATATGATCAGACAATATTACCTTAAATGTAGAGCTCCCCTTTGTTAATTTGAAAAGGAATAAGGTCGCGAATAAGATCTTCATTTTATTGCAAAATGCACTGAGGCCTTTCGCCCGCTCTCCGCGGAGTGCAACGCGAGAATGACATGACAATCGGCAGTTGATAATACTTCAATACAGTTCACGCTTTCCGTCAGACACAAATAACATAGAAATCTAAAGCAAAAGTGACATTAAAATAGCACATGAGTGTATTGACTGCGGGCGAAAGACCTTAGTGTGTTTTGCAATAGAATGAAGATCTTATTCGCGACCTTATTCCTTTTCAAACATTACCTTGCCCTAAAAATGTGATAAAAATATGACATGTCATAAAATAATTGCCCTAGTCATCAAAATTTAAGTCCAAGCTCTTGACAATTCACTCAGTTTGCAAACAAACTTGTTTGTAGATTTGCACATAAAGTATAAACCAATATGACTACCATGTACTACCAATATGAAACTGTATGCACTATAGTGCATGAAGTGAATTCCTCCCGAGAGTCCATCGTCATTGTGTTCACACCGCAAGCTTACAGATAACATCTGTCACATATGCAGGCCGATATGATATCATGCAATTAAATGACAGATAGATCGGAGATGTAAGTTTATTGAACAAAGAGAACTGTTAATCATCTGTGATTCATACTATTAACAATAATGATGCGATGTATACTTATTTGTGTGTTTTATATCAATTATTGATCATTTAATATACCGTTGAAGGATATCACCAGCTGATACATTATGATGACTAATTTTAGTGATATTTAGTGATAACAAAATGATTGCATAATTATTTTTAATTCATTGAATTATTGCATCATTTCGTAAACGATAATTCAATCACACAGTGAATAACAGACACTGTAGTCAATCAACAATTAATTGATTGCAATGAATTAGATAATTGAAATTAATGATGATTGCTTCAATTATAATTGCCTGTCAAGCCTCATGATGATATAGCCATAAGTCAATGGCAATTGTTAACAATTATCTTAGTTTCAAATAACAGAATGATAACAAAATTATTTGCGCATTGTTGAAACATGTTAGAATCGTACAGTCTATTTTACAAGCAAGTATGAGATTTTGCGCAGCTGAAGAGTATCTTTTAAAACATAATAACCGCCATACAAGCAATCTCGCAAATCTTCTCAGCGCCGGCAGTATTAGAAGAAAAATACATTTTCATAATTTTTGTCAGCTGTGTATGAACTTGTTCTTTGGAAGTCAAAATACAACTTCTATTGAAAATATTTGATGGAGAAGAGGCATGATTACAAGTATATAGAACACATGTGGATATTAAATTTCTGAAAACCAGCTTTCAACATGATCTGATCTACTAATTTCCTTCAAAATGCTCCGATCGCCACGATTCCTTCAGATTCGAAGAATCAGATCATTGCACTGAAATTTTCTCGATAATGTTGCTGGTCCTTCCGATCATTATTAAAAAAGTTAGCAGGCGCATGAAAAAACGTTCACAAACTTCTCTGTAGAACTTGACATCGTCTGTGTCTCTTTACTGTGTGATAAGGTTGATAACAGTCACTGAAACTTCGCACAATTTGGCGTGTTTAGTGTTGAACTGGCTGCTCATTGTTCGATTGCTATGGTATTTAGTCAGGAGATTGTGCCATTTCATTAACGTTACATGTTCCAATGTTTTCTTTCTAGTCAAATAGAAGAAGAGACGACC